>AUXI01000360.1:0-23061 GCA_000482105.1 Crithidia acanthocephali | reverse complement strand
CACCAAGTTGTTGTGCTGACGTGCACCACGAAAGCGTGTGTATGTGTGTGTTTGTGTGTGTGTTTATGATGGTTGCTGCGCTCCTCTTGATTCCACAACGCATGCGAGGTGATGTGTGCAGTGCAATAAATGTTGGGACTGTTGAATCGTTCAAAGGCCTATATCAGGTGTGTTCGGTGGTTAAGAAACGCACCTCTTCAAAGCTTGCTTTTACTGCTTGATGTTTCGCTTTGAACTATCGATGCTGTGTTTATTGCTCTCTCTTTCTCTCTCTCTGTTTGATACTCTCTCTTTCGTGTGCGGATTGCCTTATTGTTAGGTGAGCTGCTCCATGTGGGCTGGACAATAAACGACCGCCACTTGTCGCGATTTGTCTACTGGAATTAAACCAACAAAGAAATAATATCAAGGTTGTCATATTCATATTCACTACCCAGTTCTCTTCTTACACTCCGTTTTTGTCTTTCGCAACGCACAAACGTCTTTTACGTTGTGTGTTTTGTTTATGTGTCCTTAGTGAAAAACCGACAGTCAATCTCTGTCAACTATTTGTATTTGGTTTGTCGGTTGGCACTGGTTTTTTTTTTTTTGTATGATACTCCGAGTGAAGGCCTCCTTAATACTGCTTTTCCAGCGACACTGTGTGTTTCACCATTGTTGAACCACATTACTCTTGTTTTGGCATTTTTGAACTGTTACCCGGGCTTTTTTTAAGTCAACATTAAAACAGAAGATCCCAGTTTTCATCTTTGTATCTCTATCTAGGTTGTGTTGAGTCGTCATAGGTGTTCTTTTTTTTTCTTTGCTGTGTAGCGTTGGGCGATGCACGTTGCATTTTACGTCGGTCTCTTTGTTGTCTTCTGTGTTCTGCCTCTGCTCTCCTTTCTGCGCAATGGCGCCATCCTGCGTGGTGGGGCAGTGACTGCCAGGCAGGGCGAGCGGAAAGACGGCGAGAACGTTTCCGTCATCGCGCTGCCGGGACGACGCAAATCGGCGCTGCCGCCGCAGCTAAATCTCGCGCTTCACGGCCCGAGCGGAGACGGCTCGCCCCTCAGCGGCACACGCGACGACGGCGCACATTTTGCGCTGGGGGACACCGCCAGCCCGCACAGTCAGAGCAGCGAAGTTTTTCTGCAGGCTCGCCGCAGCGAGCAGCTGCGACGACGGAAAGTGAAGTTAATTCAGCAGCGCGGCGGCGACGCGGCGGAGGTGGCAGCGGCGGAGCAGGAGGGCGTGACGGCGTCCACTGGCTCCGATGTGGCGTCTGCGTGGGACCCGAAGCAGCTGTGCGCAGATGACCACATCCGTCTAGTTTTTCTCTTTACCTTTGCGCTGCCCATGTACGCCTTCTGGGTCTGGGAGCTGCGTGATGTGCGGCCGCCCTACCTGCTCTCGCTGTACTGCTACACACGGAAGTGAACGTGGAGGACGTGGCACCATTGGTCCAACTCGCTCTCACAGCAGGGCCCGTCTTTGCGCCAATCGTAGTATCCTTTCTGTTTTTCCTGTACTACGCCTTCTTTGTCTACGTTGATCACCGGGACAAGGATGTGAGCCTGAAGCGGCACAACAACACGCCAGGCAACCGACTCGTAAACTGGTTCAAGTTCTGCGTCTACCGCAGGTACGTCAACGCGCAGTGCTATCTCTGGAAACGCTACTTCTCGCTGCAGCTGGTCCCTGCTTACGGGCCACTGCCGCTCTTTTTGTATCCTGAAAGGCAAGGGGACGAGGAGGAGAGTGGCGAGGGTGGCGGCGGTGTCTTGTCGCACCAGAGTTCAAACTCGAAGAGCGACAGCGCACACGCCAGCGACGGAAGAGGAGGCGGCACGCGCGCCGGGACGCCGTCTCGGCACTACGCCACTGCCGCAGCGAGTGCGCGACACAACCCGTTCTTCGTGGCTGTCAGCAGCGGCAGCGCGGGAGAGCCGTCGCCGCTGGACACGCCGCTCCGCGTGCGGTCGTCGTCTCTCGAATCGCCTGCGTTCCTCACCGCACACGGCTCTGGCACCCGCGCAGACACGGCACCGGCGCCATCGGCAGCGGGGGTAGCTCGGCAGAGCGACACGAGCGGCGAGGGTGACGACTGGGATGAGGAAGAGCGTGGACTGCTCCGCACACGTGTCGGGGGCGTGTCCACACAGCTCACCCAACCGCCGTCGCAGGAGGATCTCGTGGTGGCCGGCAGTGGCGCGGTTGAAGAAGGCGGCGGATTGCAGCTGGGGGAACGCTCTGATTCGTTTTCTTCCGCAGACCTCACCAAGGCGCTGCACTCCCCCACTCCACCACCACCACCACCACCACCACCACCGCCGCCCATGCGCCGCGCGCACTATTTCTTTGCTGCCCACCCACACGGCATTCTCCCGTGGTGCTGCTGCGTAAATTTGATCAGCAATGTGACGAAGCGCAACGCGAAACTCTTCATCGACAACCGCGAGGCTGTCCTGCATCCCTCCGTCGCGGACGAAGAAGGAGGGGGCGGCGCCTCGATGATGCGAGTTGCACCGGGGGGTGCAGCACCAGCTGGGACAGGCAGCAGTGCAGCCGCCCAGTCGTCGTGTGGCAGCCCGGGTGCTTCGCCGACCTCGTCGAAGCCGAACACGTTTACGACGAGCAACACGCGCGCCATGGCCTCGCCGACGGAGACGGGTACAGCAACGACGTCACTCTCACTACACGAATCGCGGCATGGCGGCGAGACGTACCCGCACTCATCACCAGCTGGTGCTTCGACTTCGACTTGCAGCGGTGGTGGTGGTGGTCGGGGTGGGTTCGCCAGCAGCGGCAGCGGTACCACCACACCCACGCCCTACGCAAAGGGCCGCTACTACATGTACCACCCGTCCTTGAAAAAAGTTTGTGCTCCGACTAGACAAGGACGAAGCGGTGCCGGCCACCGCAGCCGACACGACCATCTACCGGGAACGCCTCCAAGCCGCGGAGGCGAAGAAGTTGGCAGCAGCAGCAGCAACAACAGCGGGGCAGGGTGGCGACGCCGCTGCACCGTCCGTACGTCAACGGCTGAAGATTCGCATTCGCGCCGTCGTCGCGACCTTCCCCTTCTACGTGCCCATCATGCGGGAGATCTACATGTTCCACGGCTACATGGACGCGTCCTACGAGACGTGCAAGCGAGTGCTGCTGTACAACAACAGCACACGCCGCGAGCGCGAGGGGCGCGCCGGGGCAAACGCGACCAACGCCGCCGCCGCTGCATCCGCAGCCAGCGAGACGACATCCGAGCTGCCCGGCCGGCCTCACACCGGCAACCATGAGGCGGACAGTGAGGACGAGTCTGAGGATGATGAGAGCACGTTGCCGGAGGACCTGAACCACCTCATGCTTTTCCCAGGCGGTGCGTCCGAGGCGCTGCTCTCTGACAGCCACGGTCCTGCGCGGGTGCTGCTGCGGCGCCGCAAAGGCTTTCTCCGCCTGGCCCTGCACACGCAGAGTGGATTGGTACCGGTGTACACGTTCGGGGAGACGGACTACTTTGACCAGCTCAGCACCTCCACCACACGCTACGCCGCCCCGTTGGACGACGACTCCACGTTCTTTTCGAAGGGCGCTTCAGCGCGGGAGGAGTCGCACGAAGCCGCCAGCGCACCGAGCAACAACAGCAGCAACGGCCACGCGGCACATGGTCCAGGTGCTGTGGCGGGGCGTAGCCGCAGTGGCAGTCCCCGGCTCACGGACAACCAAGGCATCGTGAAGGACGACGGGGTACACGACTCCGAGAGGCTCTCCCCACGCTCTCCTCTCCTTCACTCTGATGCGTCTCGTACGGGCACCACCGAAGCGCAGCAGAGCCGCCGCAAGGCACTGGAGAGACGCCTGCTGCGCGACGAGGAGGACGCACGCGGCCGCAGTAGCCGCTTTCTCCGCTCCCCAGCGCAGCCACACCCCTCCTCTGGTGATTTGGATGAAGAGAAGGCAACGACGAAGAGCTTGTCATTGCCCACCACGTTGACCAGTGCTTCTTCCTCAGTGGGTACCGCTGCTGCTGCCGCTGCTGGGCAAGGGAAGGCAACCCCGACGGGCACCGGTGGTGACGGGGCGAGTGTGGCCGCACGGCGAACAGGTTGTCTCCCACGCCTCATTCAGGCCATCCAGCGACTCTTTCAGGAGACGTTTGGCATCTCGCTGCCGGTCGTGCGCAACCTCATCCCGCACCGCGTCACCGGTGCAACGGTGGTGGGCCGACCCATCTACTTTGAGCTCCCACCGGACTTGCAGCGCATGTACACCGACCCGGCAAACTACTACGACCGCGACAAGGAGCGGGCAGTGCTGCTGGCGGCGCAGGAGGTCTACTTCAATGAGCTGCAAGAGCTGTTTCTCAAGTACGCGCCGCGCTATTTGAAAGATCCAAATCGACGAAAGCTTGAGATTTTGTAAAGAAGGAGGCAACGGACAGCTTGGCTGCGAACGACCTGAAAAACGCCCTTTTTTTTATTTTCTGACTACTTACCATTTATTCTCGTGTATGTTTTCATGCGCTTTTGTTTTCTTTTTTTTTTCAACCTCATTCGTCTCTCTTATGCTTTTCCGTTCCCTTTTTTCTCTTCCTCTCTTTCCAAAATGGTCGCAAGCGGTGCTTGTCGGCAGTGTGTCGGAAACAAGACACAGTGCTTTATATTATATATATGTATAAAATACAACAACATTTTTTTTTTTTTGCCATAGGTGGTGTTTCAGTAGGTACATTGTCCACCACGAGATGTGTTGTCGATGGAGTTGTGCTTCCAGTCCTATTCACTGCATTTCATGCATGCTACTGGATAATTTACGAGTGGTGTTCTACACTAACGGCTCTTCAGTCTGTTTCTTCTTTTTACCTTCATTACTAAGAGAACACATGGGATCAACAATGGTCGGTTTTTCAATCTTGCAGCAGTCTGTTTTTTTTTTTTTATTATCTTTTCTTATGGCATCCGCTATGCGTGCTGCTTGCATGTGACAATTCTTTTTTCTTCTTTCCTCCCCATTTTACTATGTTCACAAGCTGTCTGCTGTTGCCTACCCACCCAAGGCTTTTGTTGCTTGCGTCTGCTTTGAATCGACACACTGCAGTTTCGTGCTTTGTCAGAGTTCGATCAATCAACAAGAACAAATCGATCATTCGTAAACCAGTGGCGGATTCGTTGAGAATTCAAAAACAGAGAACTGTGCTTCCTGAACGAAAACCACAGCGTTGTGGTGCGCGGGTGGTTGTCCATTAAACCCACTTTCATGGAGGCAAAAAGTATTTCTTCCGTGGTTATACATCAATAACAACTTTAAAAAAAAACACTGTCATTTCGTTTGTTTTACCTTGACTCCTTTCTCTTTTTCTCTTCTTTGTCACCTGCTTCTCATCCTCTCATCTCTGTCATGTTCAACATAGTGTGCAAGCTGCAAAAAAAAAAAAACACATATCAGCGAAAACCAGCCGCAGCTTTTTTTTCTTTTTGAACAGCAGATTCGTATAACCATTTATTGAACAGGACTGCTGCACATACAGCCGCAGCGCAAGGCTACTACAAAACCTCAACAGGAGATAGCATACACACCGTATCCGTCAGAGTCTTTCCGCTGCGTTTGTTTCGGGCGTGTGCTTTTTTCTTCTTCTTCTTTCTTTAAGACTTCGTCTAATCGGCCAATTTCTCACTCTCCCTCATATCATTGTCGTCATCATTGATCACAGTGGCGTTGTGCCGCTTATATGCGTGTACTTATCTCCAAAAAATCCTGCATTGTTCTTGCTTTTCTCGCTTGTTTTCCTAAGGTAAACTGTTTTCCCTCTTTTTTCTTGTTTTGGCGCGAGGAGGCATTCCCTGTGGTAGTTAATTAAAAAAGGGCTAAGGCAGCGACATACATCTCATTTGTGTTCTCTTGTTGCTTTGATTGGCAACCTTCTGATTTCCGTTTGTGTGTGAGTGGTGTTATGCGGAAAAAAAAACTTTTGTTTTCCCACTTCTCCTCCTCTCTTCATTGTAGCAGAGCTTCTCAGTACTCGTTCACCTTGTTGAACAGCTAATTCACCGGAAAAAGCACCCAAGTATTCACAGGCGAATGGAGAAGAGCAGCGATGTTTTTGGCGCGTCCTCATCGCGTGCCACGCGTGGCCTCGTGAAGCTGTCAGACATGATCGGGCACAAGCGCGTCGATGTCTTCACACGGGAGCACAACGGCGCCGGCGGCCTCCTCGCCAAGTTGGGCGTCCGCGGTGGTCCGGCGGGTGCCACGATTGACTTCTACGCCGCGGAGCAGCGCAGTGCCGCACTGCAGCGCCGTGAGATGGGTATTGTCGCCAGCACCGCCGCTGCCCGGCAGGCCCAGCACGGTGTCAACGTCCTGCCAGAGCCACCGAAGGAGACGATTTGGCACTTCATCAAGGAGTCGATCCAGGACGACCGCGTGGTGCAGATTCTCATCGGCGCGGCGATCATCTCGATGGTGCTTGGCATGACGACACCAGACTTCCGCACCGGCGAGGTGGACCTCGCGACGGGGTGGATTGAGGGGGCGGCCATCTTCGCCTCCGTCTTCATCGTGACGGCGGTGAACGCGGTGAACGACTACCGCAAGCAGGAGCAGTTTGCCGAGGTGATGCGCGCCGAGGACGCGGCGCGGCGGCCGATCACGGCGTGGCGCTACGTCCCTCACCACGGCAGTGCCAGCAGTGACGGGCTGGCCTGTGTGGCGATGGAGCTGCCGAGTGCGGCGGTTGTGGTGGGCGATGTGGTGCAGATCAGCTCCGGCATGCAGCTGACCTTCGACGCCATCCTCCTGGAGAGCTTCGGTCCGATCATCACAGACGAGAGCAGCGTGACGGGGGAGAACGACGACGTCCTCAAGCAGGTCCTCACTGACCCGTTTCTGATTAGCGGGTCGTCCGTGCTGGACGGGTCGGCGGAGGGCATGGCGCTGGTCTGCGCGGTGGGGCCCAACTCCTTCTCCGGCGAGATCGCGATGTCAATCCAAACGACGGAGAAGGCGAATACACCGTTGCAGGACCAGCTAGAGGTGATGGCGGACATCATCGGCAAGTTCGGCATCGCCGCCGCCGTCATCACCTTCGTCTCGCTGCTCATCAAGGAGCTATTCATGTACTTTGTCTACGGCGCCGAGCTGTACGCAATGAAGTTCTTCGAAAACTTGACCACCGCGATTGCGATTGTCGTCGTGGCGGTCCCTGAAGGTTTGCCGCTCTCCGTCACCATCTCCCTTGCCTACAGCATGCGCCTGATGCTGCGGGACGGCAACCTCGTTCGCCACCTCGCCGCCTGTGAGACCATGGGCGGGGCGACGGTACTGTGCACGGACAAGACGGGCACGCTGACCGCCCCGACGATGCGCGTCAAGCAAGTTTTTTTAGCAGCGGTCACCTACGCCACGGAGGGGAACAGCGAGGAGAACAGCGCCGTCCTGACGGTGGACAGCCGAGGCGTGCCGCGGCCTCTGGCCTGCTCCTCGTCGCCGTCCTCATCGCCTGCCTCGCGTCGGCCGCAGGCGCCGCTGCCCCTCACGTTGGGTCTCCCGCGAGACCCCAACAGCTTCGGCTGCGACGACGGTGGCGGCAGCGCACGCGGCTCGGCCAACAGCATCGTCGTGGCGCTGCCGGCGTCGAGCGTGCAGCTGCTCCTGGACTGCATCGTGGTGAACGCCGTGGATCCGGAGGTGGGCAGGGCGACAAACAAGACGAGTGAAGCGCTGCTGCAGCTGTGCCAGATGGTGACCTGCACCGCGAACTTCGTGACGCCGCAGGATGTGCAGTCCTTCCGCGCAACAAAGGATCGCATGCTGGCGGCGCTGCAGGACCCAAGCAGCTGCCGCCGCTACCCGTTCAGCTCGCACAGCAAGATGAGTGTGTGCATGCTGCGGCACGGCGCCGGTGCCAGCGGTGCGGCGATGGCACCACCACTTTCCTCGCCGTCTTCCATCTCGGCAACGGCAAGCCGCACGCGCCTCTACGCGACCGGTGCGGCCGAAGTCATCTTGGAGCGTTGCACCAAGTACCTGAACGACCAAGGCGTCTCGGCTCCGTTGACGGCGGAGATGCACGCCTACTACGAGCAGACCGTCACGCATTACTCAGAGTCGGGGCTGCGGGCGGTGTGCTGCGCGTTTCGCGACGTGCAGGGCCACGCGGAGGCCACGCTGTGGAATCCGTCCTCCGCCACGCAGCAGCAGCACTACGGCGGGGCCGCCGCCAACGCCTTTGACGGCGACCTGTGCCTGATCGGTATGATCGGGCTGGAGGAAGACGTGCGGCCAGAGGTGCCAGGGGCGGTGGCACAGTGCTTCGGTGCTGGGCTGCGTGTCATCATGATCACCGGCGACGCCACGCTCACCGCGATCAACATTGCACGTCGCTGCGGGCTGCTGCGGCACTCCGGCAGCCCAGCAGCCGCGGCCACCACCACGTCCCCCACCGCGAGCTGGAGCAGCTACCGCACCCCCAACTCCCCCTCGCGGTCCGCCACGGCGGGTCTGCTGCCCACCGCCCTCAACGAGATGAGCAGCAACAACAGTAGTAGCAACGCGGCGGTGGCGGACAACAGCGACGCCGCTGTCTTCGTCAACGCCTCCCCGCTTGGCTACCGCAGCAGCGGCAGTGCTCTCCTGGCCAACGACCTCGGCTCCGAGAGCGGCAGCGCCTTTGGCCGCACGGCGTGGGCGGTGCAGAGCCCCCCGCCGCACGCCTCCCCGCAGCAGCTGCTGGACGGCGGCTTCGCCCTCGACGGCCCGGCGTTCCGTCAGATGAGCGATGCGGAACTGCTGCAGCGGTGCATCCCACACATCCGCGTGCTGGCCCGGGCGACGCCGATGGACAAGAAGCGGCTGCTGCACCTGCTGCGGCAGGTGGACACGAACGCCGTCATCGCGATGACCGGCGACGGCACGAACGACGCACCGGCGCTGAAGCTGAGCGACGTCGGCTTTGCCATGAACGGCGGCAGCGACGTGGCGAAGCGGGCCTCGGACATCATCCTGCTGAACGACAACTTCATCGGTATGGTGAAGGCGACGATGTGGGGCCGCAACGTGAAGGACAACATCCGCAAGTTTCTGCAGTTCCAGCTGACGGTCAACTTCGCCGCCTGCATCGTATCCTTCTGCGGAGCAATTCTGAGTGAGCAGAACATGTCGCCGCTGAAGCCTGTGCAGCTGCTGTGGCTCAACTTGATTATGGACACGCTGGCCGCCCTGGCCTTGGCGACGGAGCTGCCGTGCGAGGCGATGCTGCTGTCGCGACCACCGGAGCCGAAGGACACACCGATCATCGTGCCCAGCATGTGGTTCCAAGTCGGGTTCCAGAGCACCTTTCAACTTGTGTGCCAGCTCTACCTCTTGAGCTGGGGCAAGTCGCTCGTCAGCCGCGAGTTCAACACGAACGGCACGACATCGACAACCACCAGCACCGCTTTGGAGGGGCCAGACGCTGCGGCCGCCGCCGCGCTTGTTAGCCAGACGGCGTTCAACGAGGCGCACATCTGCTTTGTCTTCAACACCTTCGTGTGGATGCAGATCTTCAACTTCTTCAACGCGCGCCTGCTGCACCGCAACGAGGGCTTCTTCGCGAACTGGGCGGACAGCTCGGTGCTGCTGATCATCGTTGGCGTCATTGTGGTGCTGCAGGTGGCCATTGTGCAGTTTGGCGGCAAGATCATGTCCACCGTGCCCCTCACTACGCACGAGTGGTGCTGGTCGGTGGCGATTGCGAGCATCACCCTGCCCGTTGGCGTGCTGGCACGAGCCGTGTACGCGCGCTACTCCCGCCGCAGCTCGATTCGAGACGGGTGCGGGCGTGGCTTCGTTAGCCGGGCCTGGCGCTTGCTCGTCGGCAACAAGTTCAAGGGGAAGTAGGTGTGAAACACACACACACCTTAAGAAGCAAGAATGAGATGTGGCAAACGGCAAGGGCGGTGGACGGTGTGGACTGCAAAGCGTCAATGCCTGAAGGTAGTTTTTTTTTTCTCTCTCTCTCTCTGTGCAGAAAAGCGGCGCGTGTCTCTTTTTGGGCTTCTCCTCGACACACACTGCCTTTCTGTACTCTATGAAGAGCCGCCTTCACTTTCCTTTTGTGTTTACTTTTTCCCTTTTTTTTTCCGGGTTGTTTTCGTTGAGTTCTCAATCAGAAACTGAGAAGCTGCAAGTGCAGCGCGACTCAGCGCCGGCTTGGCGTTTGTGGAGGTCCATCTCTCTTTCTTATTCCCTTTCCTTCTTTTTTTCTTTTCTGCCTTCTCGTTCTTTCTCAAATCCTTCTTCACCGCCTCATTTGGGCTTTACGGCGCTGCTCCAAATGCAAATAGACAAAGGAGTTTAGTGCTACCTTGTCTTTGATGCGACACTCACTAATTTACTCGAATAGAGTTTGCGAGCCTTAAAACAATAGTCATAAAAAAAACCCTGGAGTGAGTTGTTTAGGAGGCGGTACGATGCAGCTGTTGGTGTATCACTCGGTGCTTTTTTTTTTTTGCGTGATTCCCTCATTTCTGCGGCATGTGAACACAAGCTCTCTGGTTGAAGAGAAGGAAAAACAGGGCGATTGACACGTAGTGAGCCTTTTTTGACTGCAGCGGAGTCCCATCTCTTTTTCATAGCGGTGTCAGACCCGTTGTCTGTCACGTTGTTGCTTCAGGAAGTGGTGTTGAACAGCCATCTGCCGCACACCTGCGCGTCTCGGAGTCATCTTCCACTTTGCGCTTCTCTATCTCGTTTCTCATTCTCTCTCTCTCTGCTGTCCTTCATCGTTGCACATACACGAGCTCGACAGTGAAGTCATTCATCCCCTCTTTGTTCACACGTACTAAGCTTCCACCTGCGTTCATTTCCGCGCTCAATCCATTCTTGGAATAGTCAGATCAAGCACGGCAGGCACGCGCAACAATAGCTACTCTTGTTTTCACTTCCGCTTTAGTCAATAAAAAGGTTTTTTTTTCTAAGTGTTTCGGTACGTAGGTATTCAAACAAAAAGCGATTCCGTGAGTCAACCAAAGCAAAGCACAGAACATTTGCTAAACCTAATCAATCCAACAACGTTCTCTTTTACATCTTTTCTTGTCTGTCTCTTCTTTTCACGTCTAATCCTACATCTCAAAAATCCTCAGCCGCGTATCCCATTTCCTGTTTTCAGCCGTGTTGTAGTCACTTCGCAGTAAGCAACAT
Organism: Crithidia acanthocephali; assembly: GCA_000482105.1. Lineage (NCBI taxonomy): Eukaryota > Euglenozoa > Kinetoplastea > Trypanosomatida > Trypanosomatidae > Crithidia > Crithidia acanthocephali. Next base: position 11,904 of record AUXI01000360.1, on the reverse strand, counting down.
CAGTTTTTCCTCAGCTAGACTGTTCTTCTCTCCGCATTTGTAACGTTAGCGCGGGTGAAGGTTGTCATCATTGATTCCACGAGAACGCACACTTTCGAGTGCGTGAAAAAAAAAAAGAAACTATTATTTGTCTAAAAGCGTCGGTTGTTCTTTTCTTAAAAAATCCGTTTCCTCTTCATTGTAAACAACTCTTGAGTCTTCATTGCCTCACCATTTCTTGTCTTTTTGATTTAAAAAAAAAATAAGATCTCTGGTGCTCTTTCCTCCCCCCAAAGAGGCACTTTTTTAGGATTTCAGGACCTCAAGTACCGTTGTTCAAAACAAAGAAGAGACCCTTCCTTTTTCTGTCTCTAAACGCTTTAGTATTTTCCTTGGCAGCTCTCAGAGAAACAGAACGCTACTCAGTGTTTCTTTTCTTGTTCTTGTGCTGCACATCTAACCTACTACGCAAGAAGAGGTTCAGTACATTATAAAACTGTGTGCCTGTGAGTGTGTGTGCAAAGCAAAAGTACGTAGTAGTGTGTGGTGTACCTTGCTCACGCCTCTGTGAATCGCAGCCTTGTTGTTCTAGTCTCTTTTTTTTCAGCATTCTCTGCATTCTTTTGTATCCCGTCGTGCAGTACATCATTATTCAAACTGTAGGTATTTTTTTTCCTTTTCAAATCAGCGTTTTTTTTTTTTGGCTGTTGTTCCCCTCTCTTTTGTTTCTATTATTTTTGTTTCGTTTTCTTCCCCTACTACATATTTATTTTCATCACTTCTTTTCTATACTCCAGTGTTTATCACAGTTATCATTTCCTACTCCGCTTGTTTCTTTCTAGTATTGTGTAAAAAACTTTGAACACGTCTTTTTTCTCTGTGTGTGTGTCCTTTCTTCTTCTATCTTTTTTGTGTTGTTGTTCTCGCCTTATTCAGGCACTCCTTATTATTTCGCTCACTTTTTTTTACCTTTTCCTCGTATTCTCGCGTTGGCGGACCGTAGTGACTTGCATTAGGTGTCCTTTGGCAACAGCAGATTTTTTCTCTCTGTTTTTGGTCGTCTTGTTTTCCCGCGTGCCACTTTCGCATCGCACACACGGGGTTCATCCTTCGCTTTAGAAAACAACCTCGATTTTTTTTTCATAATGCAACAGAGCACAATGATGGCCTCTGCCAACCACCCCTTGTCGGCTGCAGGGCAGCTGAAGGCCACCCTCACAAACAACCCGCAGGACAGCACTGAAATCCCGTCCCTCTTCCAAACCTTTGGCCAGAACGACGTCAGCAGCGGCGAGGACGATGACGTGGAGGTGCTCGATGGGCAGCAGGAGGACGACTACGTCGCCGCCGGCCCCTACAGCCGGGCTGCGGCGGGGGCAGCGAGCGGCGGTGCTGCGGCTGCGGCTGCCGCGGGTCACCGTGGCGCAGCGAGCGCGGCCGCCTCGGCTAGCCGTGACAGCTCTGCGGCCGCGGTCAACCCGACGGTTTCGCCGATGTCCGCATCCCGCGGCGCCGCCACCTCCCTCAACGCCAGTCGCAACCGCCACCCGCTGAACCGCAGCACGCACAACCCCTACGTGTTGCTCAGCAGCACTGACGGTATGGCGTGGAACGGACCGGAGGCGACGGCCGCGTTCCCGGCCGGCTCAACCAGCGCGGCGCGGCAACAGGGCCACCGCTACAGCTTCAGCAACAGCACCTCGCAGAACCCGCTCACCTTCGAGTTCAACGCCTCCACGAACGCGATGGAGGGCAACGTGAACAGCAACAGCCCGTCGTCCAACATGATGGCCGGTGCCGGTCAGCGGCGCCAGTCGTCGCAGCTGCTGCACTCCATGCAACCCCCGTATGGCGGGCAGGCGCAGCCGCACCCGACGAGCGAGCCCGCGGACGGCTACTGGCGTGACGGCAACCCGATGTCGATGTCCAGCACGGATGTCCGTCCCGTGGCGACCACCACCGTCGGCACCCTCTCCACCGGCACTACGGGGGAGTCGCAGTCCATCAACGTCAACTTGCGGCAGCGCGTGCGGCCGTCGGCCAGCTCCCGCACGAGCTCCCTCAGCACGTCCCTCGTCACGATACCCGTGGTGCAGCCCGTGCCATCATCGGCGGTGGCAGCGAACACGGTTGTCATTGGTGCACCACTGCCGCGACCCAGCGGCACGGCGCTGCCGGAGGACTCCTCACCGCTGGCGGCGGCAACCGCTTCTAACGCGAGCAGTTCGGACCGCCGCAGTTCTGCCGCCGCATCCTCGCAACAGCAGCCGCAGTTGCCGGGTGGCAACGCCGGGCCGCTGAGTGTGATGAGCAGCAGCACCAGCACCAACAACCGCAGCCGCATGGTCAATGTGCCCTCCTCGGCCATGGTCGGCTCCGAGGACGCGGATGATCGGTCGAACCCGTCAACCGCCGGTGGCTACCAGTCCGACTCGCCGCACTACCAGCAGCAGCAGCAGCAGCAGTACGAGCAGTACCGGCCCCAGGCCATCCCAGTGAGCCCACAGCAGCAACAGCAGGCGTACTACGGCTACGGTGGGCAGACCATGTCCCCACCGCACTCCCCGTACGCCCACAGTCCCACTGGATACCCGGACCCGAACTACGGCGGCGTGCCGCACCACCCAAACACCTACAGCCCCACCAAAGGGATGCCATACCCACCTCAGGCACCGTCGCAGCAACCGGCGCAGACCCCGCAGCAGCAACACCACAACATGGCCGTGATGCACAACGCTGCCGCGGCGAACTATATGAACCCGTACGGCCAGATGATGCCGAACCCGGGCTACTACATGGGCGGAGCTGCTGGTGGGGCTCCGATGATGCCGGGCTACGGCTACCCGGCCGGCATGCCAGGTGCGATGCATCCATACAGTCACGCGATCCCACAGCCCGGCTACGTCGAGACCGGCGGCAATCGCCGTGGCACCCGCGGACACCCGCAGCAACAACAGCAGCAGCATGGGAACCCCTCCACGGCGTCGTCCACTGGCGACGCCACCGCAGCCGGACCGTCGCAGTCGATCAACAACAACAACAACAGCAGCAGCAGCGTCTCCAACAGCGGAAGCGGAAAGGTGAAGAGTGCGAAGACCAAGCCGCAGGGGAAGCAGGCGGGTGGCCGGAAGTCGAGCGCCACCGCCCTCCAGCTGGACGGCAAGGCGGTGACGTCGGGGGAGAACACCGACCACACGATTGCCACCTCCAGTCCCACGTCGGGCAGCGGGTCGAAGAAGGGAGCGAAGAAGCAAGATGACGCCCGCTTCCGCGCCAACCGCAGTGCACCGATTCTGCTGTTCGTCGTCGTGAAGCGCAAGATGGAGGGGACAGCGTTACGCATGTCCGCTGTCGGCGGCAGAGGTGCCGGTCGGCAGCCAGATGCTCGTCGAGGGCGACCGCGGCGCTGATCTTGGCGAAGTACTCGCCCACGTTTCGATGGAGGAGATGGCGCGCGACTGTGCCCGAGTGGAGCGCCGCCGCAAAGCAGCCCTGGAGAGGCTGCAGGAGCAAAAGGCGGCGGCGGCAGCGGCGGCACCGGTGGCCACGCCAAACGAGGCGGCGGCGACGGAGGAGGAGGAGGAGGAGGGCGACTTGCCGCAGCTCACCGGCGACGCAGCGCGTGACTACGTCCTCGCAGTGCGGGACTGGCCGTGGCTCATTGGTCCGGCAACTCCTGAAGACATCGAGAACCTGGTGCCGCAGCGCGAGGCCGAGAAGACGGCTTTTGCCACCGCGAAGCCCATTGTGCAGCAGTTCATTGAGAACCGCTACCAGCAGCGGGTGGCCCGCAACGAACAGGCGCTGCGTGCGGCTGCCAGCGGCGACGCCGTCGAGCACGAAGAGGCCGCCGAGGCGGCCGGGCAGGACGCGGCCTCCTCCGAGGATGGAGAACGCCGCACGTCCCTCGTGCCCTTGACGGCGGAGGAGCTGCAGACGCTGGAGCTGAGCCGCCAGGTGACCCTGGTCGACTGCGAGTACCAGTTCACGCGGGAGAAGATCACCCTCTTCGTCAGCCGCCCATCGCGCAGCATCTTCGTCGACTTCCGTCGCATGCAGCGCAAACTTTACCGCACCTTCCGCTGCCGCATTTGGATCGCCTACGTGGACGAAATCGCCGACGACGAGGACGCGCCGGAGTCGTTCGTGTTTGTGCCGCCGCCGTCGTCGTCGGCCGTCGCCACCGCTACCGCAGGCGCCACTGTGGACGACAAGCGGGAAGATGCGTAGTGGAAATGAAAGAGAAAAAAAAAGACAGCTGCTCGTTTTCCGTTTGTTTGTTTGTATGTATGTGTATGTGTTTCTCCTCTCCTCACCCCTGCGCTGCCTTAAGTAGCCAAGCGTTGCCAGCGCGGGTGTTATCGAACCTCGCACAAATTGAAGCGTGAAGCTTTTAATCTCTCACGTGAGTCAGCAGAACAACAGCAATCGTGTAACGTGCTGAAAGCCCCCCACCTCTCATTTTCAAAACACTTTTTTATTATTATCATTAATTGAAAGCAATTGTAATCTGTGTTTAGTGCTCCTTTTCTCTTCTTTCGTTTCTCTTTCTTTTGTTTTGACAAAAAAGAACGCCTTTTTTTTCCTTTTGAACTCCACATGTTTCGTCTTTTTTCTTCTCTTCTTCCGTTTTGTTGTTCCCCCGATCAAGTACACACACGCACACACGCGTGCGTGCTCTGCTTAACGTGAGTACGCATCTTCCCCATTTCTTCTTCTTTTCTTTTTCGTTTCTCTTTCTTTGATCTTTTATTCATTTTTTTTTTTTGGAAGCTGTTGTGTTCACGAGGAAGTGCGTGTTGAAAGGTGTTTCGAAACGACCAAACACTGTTGGCGAGCATGGAGTTTTGCTACGCCTGTTGCCTTTAGTGGAAGCCTTCGTTTTCATCCTTCTTTTTTTTTTCGTTTTGTCACTCTGTCGGGCGTGTATTTAACCACCGCTTTTTCTTATGCCGAGGAGTCGGGCATAAAGACAACGTGCATTCCCTCTTTATCGTTTTGCTCTGCGCACACGACATGTTCGTTCCGCATTAGAGTGCGCAACAAGCGCTGTGAAGCGCTCCTTCTTTCTCTTTACCATGCATTTTTTTTTATGGTTATTTTCTTTCAGCAGCTTTCGTGCTTTGCAGGAACTAACGGTATAATACAGGACGAACTCTCTTCCTTCGCGGTTCTTTGTTCTCTTTCTTCCGGCTTTGTCTTCTCGTGCACTTATATCGCACAATACTTCCAAAGACAACCAACGTGTTTTTCATGTTTTTCTGTTCTTTTTTCTTTATCATTTCATCCGTGAAGCAAATGTCAGTGAAACTTAAGTGCTCTCTTCGCTGTTTATTCTTCTCTTTCTTTTCTCGCTAATCGTTCCCGTGCTTCCTCGCATCGAAGGAACTTCTTTTTTTTTTTGCTCATTATATGTAGGTGAGTGTTTCTTAATTAAACCTTGTAGTGGGTTACAATGTCTTTTTTTTTTCCTCCTCCAGAGGCTGTTTATGAGAGTCATCTTTTTTTGTTTTCCTTTTCTTTGAGCGACAATTGAAGCCTGTATTTTTTTCTCTTCTTCTTCAGTTTCGATTTTACACTCATCCCCCCTTCACTTCCCGTAATTTGTGCTTCATTGCTTTTCTTTTTTCCCTCCTTGTACCATATTAAAGGGCAGTAGACAACAGATTGGCGAGTTGTTTTTTTTTTCTTCTTTGATTTGTTCTTTTTGCTTGAAATCCTCGCCTTCTTTTTGAAGTTTCTCTTTTTTTTCCCCCTGTTCCCTAACGAATCTTTCCCTCTGATTTCGCATTTTTGCTATTATTATTTGTTTTCCCGAAGCAATCTTCACTCTATCTTTCTCAAAACCATTGGCATAGTTTCCTCTTTTTCCATTCCAAGGCGTGGCTGACCGAAAAAGGTGGCCTGATATTCTCCAGAAACGGTGTGGCGGAACTGCACCGTGACAATCCCTTTGAGCCTCCACGTCAGCGCTGCGTGCGTGCTGCTGCCGCGCTTACAGATCCAACCCCCCAGCGTTACGATAATCGTTTGTTTCCGTTGATGGTTGTGGAGTGATTTGGCGTTTACTGTGAGTGCCCAGAGCGGGTGCTCACACACACATCGCTCCCTTAGTTGTATAACCAACAAAAGATGTTGATGCAGCGTTCGCTTTGGCGAATGTATCACGTTGCGCTTGTAAACGTTTGTGTATGTATGTTGTTGTTTTTTCTACATAGCAGAGCATCCTCAACGCATGTATCCTGAGCGTGTCAAGCATCTCATGTGTGTACCGCTCGTTTTCTTTTCCACTCCTTTTCTCTCTTTTCAACAAAGATGCGGTGCGTTTTATTGTTTTCTGACAGAATTCTTTTTTTGTTGTTGCTCGGGTCGTTGTCGTGCTTAGAACCTGGTTTTTTTTCTTTTCTTTTTTCATTTACATAAACATCGTTTTTCCTGTCTTTTAATGTTGTTGCAAATTACGCTGGCATTTCTTTATGATTCAGATGCTTGAAAACCTGTCTGAAAAGTTTAAGAATACAGGTATTTTTCTGCCTGTGGGTATCGCAGATTGCTGCCTTGCGGCGATCTCGCCAAAGAAAAAAAAGAAAAGCAACAATTAAATAATAAAAGAAAACGGCACTTCTGTCTTAACAATGCTGAACGGTGGTTCGCGTCTCACGGCCGGCTGCTGGTGCCGTTAGTACGACTAGGAAGTGGTGCATATGCTACAAACACTCACCGAGGTTGAAGACAGTTGTCCGTACGGAGGCATAAAGCAAAGACGGCTTACTCTTTTCTTGCCTCTTTTGGATACGATAGGAGTCTCTGAACAACAGCAACAAACAACAGCAACAACAAAAACTCTAATGATACGTTGATAGATGGACTCCCTATTTGTCACACACGCGCTGCGTCTCTTTCTTTCTCTTTCACTGCCACCTTTACATCGAGGTGTTTTTTTTTGTTGTTGTTGTTGTTCTGTTTTCGCCGCTTCAACGCAGGGGAGAAAGAGCATTTGCTGGCGCACCACTTACTGAGTTGCCGTACACACCCGCTACGTTTTTCTGGACAATAAACAGAGCGTACGACTGACACTAGGGAAGATAGAAAGAGAGCGGGAGAAAAATGCATGATCAAAAAAAGAAGGAGAGGGCTGTGCTGAGCCCTGCGGAGCAAGCCGCCGCCGCCGCCGAGCATGAGCGTGTTGGGATGCTCTACAAAGCTGTCCTCCACACCGCCACGGTGCACGATTACTCCATGCAGACGCTGGAGGACACGGAAAAACTGCTGCTGGCAGTGCCGGAGGCGTACACGGCGTACAACTGCCGCCGTCGCGCACTCGAAACGATTTGGCAAGCTGCGGATATGAAGAAGAGCACCAGTGCGTCTGCGCCGGCAACAGCGGCAACCACAGCTGACACGGTACTCACCCGGCAGGAGTGGCTGTGTAAGGAGCTGAAGCTGAATTCGACGGTACTCTTACTCAACTACAAAAACTACAACGCCTTTGTGCACCGGCACTGGGTGTTTGACCAAATCGAGGCACTGGCAAAGGCGGAGCTCGCGCAGGATGCCAAGGACGTGAAGAAGACAGCCGCAGCGGCTGATGAAGTTGGTGCCGCGTCTACTGCCACTGCTGCTGCGACAGCCTCCCCACCGAACGACTGTGCCGCCGCCGCCGCTGCTGCCGTCAGTGCGGCGCCGACGTTTGCCCTGCTGCAGCAGCTACTACAGAAGGAACGGGCGAAGTGTGAGCAGCTACTGCAGATGGATGAGCGCAACTTCCACGCGTGGAATTACCGTCGCTGGGTCCTGTCACAGGAGCACCGCGCCGCCAGCCTCGTAGCGGCCTATCTGCCTGCTGCGGTGAGCGCAGCTACGCCGCCGTCCCATACCGACCAGCGTAGCTCCGACGCCGTCTTCACGCCGGAGGAGGCGTCGGAGCTGGCGTACACGACGCAGAAGATCAAAAACAACTTCTCCAACTACAGCGCGTGGCATCAACGCTCACTCGCGCTGAGAAGCGCCGCGGCACGTTGGCAGGCACAGCTAGCAGAAAAGGGGAAGACAAGCGAAGCCGACGAGGCGGCGTTGGACGGCGCACACGCGCGGGACGCCGCGCACGCTGCCCTGCTGCTCCAGCTACGCGAGGATGTTGGCTTCCTGGAGCAGGCCATCTACTGCGACCCGAATGACCAGTCTGCGTGGTTCTACGCCCCCTTTGTGCTGCAGCTGCTGCGTCACCCAGCACAGTCGTCTGCCGAAGCTGTAGCGGCTGCGGCGTTGACCGACGTGTTTGTGCACGCCGTCATTGAACTTATCGCCGAAGTCGATCGCGCTGGTAGCGAAGACGAGTGCTACATGCCTTACTACTTTTTACTGGATCATTTTATAAACGTGTGTCTGGCGTCAGGTGGTGAGGCCGAGGCGAGCCGGGCAGCGCTGCAGCGTTACACCGACGCACTGTGTGAAAAGGTGGCCGCGCTGGCTGCTGCTGTCGCTGCTGACGCCACGCAACGACAGCGGCAAGTTCGCTGCGTCCACTTTTTGCATGAGCGTTTGTGCAAGGCGGACGGTCTGCGGAAGGGCCTCTACGACGATATGTTGGCGAAGGTCGCTCAGATAACACCTTGAGGAGCCTGGACGTCACGTGTGTGGCGAGCTATTGCGCGACTATCCTTTTTTATTTTTCTCTTTTTCTGTTCACGATTGCTTACACTAACAACAACAGCAAACATAAAAAAAAATAGCGTTTTGTTGTTGCTGCTCGTCAATAGACGAGAGTCATGAGCAAGGAGGTTTCCTTGACTGCTGCACATCCTCTGTTGCAAGCAACACGCAGAAAGAACCACAAAAAAAGATATTGGAGGTTCTGCAGGTGGCGCTGCAGCTGCACAAAACTACGCACTTCTTTCTTTCTTTCTGTGAGTTACCTCGGCAGCGGTGATTCGTTGAGTTTGCTCTACACCTTTCTTGTCATCATCGTCATGGCATCGATTTACGTGTGTTTGCAAGAACGACACACAATGGAAGCCTCCTCCTGTCAGTTCTTTTTCTCCCTCCCAACCTGCCTATCCTTTCTTTCCAGCTTTTTTTTTCCATCGTGCTCTCTTTGTATCGATCTCACGAGGGATCGGCCATCCATCGTTCAGTTCATTGTCTTTTTCTGGTGCCTACAACAAGCGCGCGCAGAACGTAGAAATCAAATCGTTATACAAACATAATTTGTACAAATACCTTTCGTTGTTTGCTTCTTTCATTTTTCTTTTCATTTCGTAAGAACAACCAATCCACACTTAAGCACAACAACAAATTCAAAATGGGGTGCACCGGTTCGAAGAACAAGGAGAAGAAGCCGGACAGCAAGAATGCCGTCGACACGGCCGCCCCCGGTGGCACCCAGCCGCCGCAGCAGGGTAAGGGTGAGACGGCACCGCAGGCCAACAGCGCCGATCCGGTGCCGCCGGTGGACTCCGGGGCTGCCCAGCAAGCTATCCTGTCCCCGGGCAACAAGTCCGTAGAGGCGCCGGCGGGTCGTGCGAACCCGCAGGACGCGGCCAACGCCAAGGCGGACGTGTCCTCGACGGCGGCACCGGGCAAGGGGCCACGCGGCACCAACTCGGACGCCGGCGGCAGCAACGCCGGCGGCGCGGAGGTCGATGAGGACGGCAACCCGGTGGTGCTGCCCAAGGGAGACTGGGTCAAGACGGAGGGTACGCCGTACTACTACTCTGCGACGGAGAACCTGTACTACCACCCGCCTAGCTGCCAGTTCTATGACCCGACGAACGAGATGTGGTACGACCCGGAGAAGGACGAGTGGTATCACGATGACGCCTCGGATGAGGAGGCCGCGTAGAGTGCCCCAGGAGGGAATCTGTGAGGGCGTGCAGGCAAGAGAGAAAGAGGTGGAGGCTGAGGTGCATAACGGGGGGATGGAGAAAAGAGCAAGCAGGCTTTTATTCTGCGCAGCTCACGGGCTTGTGCCGCTCTCCTCGTTCTCTGTTCCTCTTTCTTTCTCCTTTTTTCCTTTTTTTGCTCCCCTCTTTGTACGTTGTAATGCAATATCGCGTGATGCGCAGGAACCTTTATGAGTCGCATCACCTTTTTTTTTCTTTTTTTTATTTGTTTATTGTATTCGAAGACGACGGCGGTGCAAGACTGCCAGCATACTGAGAGACGCACAGCGACGTGCACGCATCCGAACCCAGCCTTGTACTTCTCAGAAGAGAGGTTCGAGGTGAAAGCTTTCTTTCTTTCTTCCCTTCGATTCGTTTTCTCGCTACGCCGTTGAACCGAGGCTAGCTTTCGTCAGACCGTTTTGCCGTTTCGTTTTTTTTTTTACTTGTCCTGTACGTATTTTGATCATCGACTTACCTTTCTCCTATCTTCGTTGACGCTGTAACTTATATCAAGTGAAAAGTTGGTTCTTTCTTTGAACAGAGTGTGGTTTGTCTTTCTGCAGGTGTATTCGTCGCTTTTTTTCTTCTCCTCCTCCCGTTTGTTTTTTTGTATGATCGTCATTGGCCCCTTCCTGATTTTTTTTTCCTCATCAATACTTCTCGTTTGCCACACTTCCTTTTTTTTTCTACCTCGGTTCTCTCGTTGTTTCTTTCTCGCTCTGTTCGAAAAACGTGGTGTTATTCTCTTTTTTTTCCTTTTTGTCTCGTGCTTGTGATGTGTCCTTCTTGCTCTGCATTCCTGAAGTCTCGCGCAGCTTTGGGATGGGGGGAGGTTTCTCTTTTCAAAGCAGAAGTTGCTGTTGTGTGGGTGTTCGAGGGTTGTCAGATATCGTGTTGGCATTTAAAGGTGTTCTACATCCTCAGATGTCATCGACCCTGGTGCTTCCTGGTTAACCTTGTCCACCATTAGCATTTGAATCGCGTTGTTTTATGGCACACACACACGTAGAGCCCATATATACAGTGACGGATTACAAGTATTTGACAAACTCACCTATGCAGCTGCTGTAACTGCGAGAGGGCAACGCGGAGTTTAACCCTACACGCAAGTCGAGAAAGGAGCGAACGACGAGCGAAGGCGTTGCGCTGCTGCTCTTTTATGTGTTTTGCCCCGTCCTTTAACGTAAACCGCAACACGTGAAAGGCGTGTAGCGCATGCAATCCCACTCGCGTTGAATGCTCAAGGACGTTTCAAGTCGGGAGCGCTGCATCTTTTTCTTTCTTTTTGTTTTTCTTTTGCTTCCTTCCTCGTTTGTTGTATCGGGGTTGTGCTCTCAGACTCTCCTTCTTCTTCCCTTTCGTGCACGCTGTTCAGCGTGACACTTTTTACACAGGCTTTTGTTTGGAAAAAGATGGAAAAGGAAGGCGTGACTGCTCACATCCTGTATTTGCCTTTTTGTTTTTGTGTGTGTGTGTGAGTGTGAGAGAGATTTGTTCCCTTTCTTCGCCACTTCTTGTTGTTGCCACGGATACATACTTTTATTTTTTTGTTTTTCTTCCTTTTTGTGTTTCTCGTACGGCCGCACTTCTCTCTTTGCTTGTGGAAAGTCACCTCGTGGCGTCAACCGTTTTCAAGCGTAGCAGCACATTTTTTTTTCTCTTTGTATCGTTGTGCCACGGACAGGAGACGTTAGACAATCCGCAAATCGCAGCGCCGAAAAGAGCAGCAAAGGGGAGGGGGGATGTGGGGACTTCAGAGCAACATGCAAACTCGTTGTACTGTGTAGTGAAATTGCAAAAAACAAAAATCGAAAAAGGTAGAGGAGTGAAATCGAATAGCTATAGGAGATCAGGTGCACGCCGCGTGTCACGTTGTATACTTATGGGCTCCACTCACGGTGACTAGGATGCTTGATTCGCGCCTGGCACGTGATGGTTGTTAGTAGTGACACTGCAAATTGTTTGCGAGTTCGAAAGACTGGCAGACACAAAAAAGATGATTTTTTTTCTCGTTGGGAAAGTGAAAGTGTCTCGCTCGTTG
>AUXI01000359.1:0-23116 GCA_000482105.1 Crithidia acanthocephali | reverse complement strand
AACACCAAACTAACAAATAGGTCTTAAATGAATTAGGTTAGATGAGTTCCATGGTGCTCAAAATCTAGCTGGCTGAGCTGTCTGAAACTACAAAACATCTTGAAGCACTTCAGAAAAAACTCCGAAAGTGCCATTTTTACTTCTCGCTTTTAACGGACCATTAGTAAACGCATTTCCTCACTTATTTAAAAAAAAAAAGAAAGCTGAGAGCAGTGGCGAACAGACCCACCTCGCGTCTCTAACGAACACCCACACACACCAACACACCCGCAAGTTCCGTCTGTGTGTGTGTGTGTGTGTGTGTCTGCGCAAAGCTGCGACGCCTGCCCGCATACTCGACCGGCACCGATTCTCTACAGACCCGTGCTGGCCGCACCCGCCGGCTTGGCGGTCTGCTTGCTCACGATGGCGCTCTTGGTCTTGCCGTAGTCATCGCGACGGCGGCCGCTGGACCTAAGGAACTGCTGGTACTGAGCGGAGTTGGTGTCGTAGATCATTGTGAGGGGAAGGTGGGGGATAGAAAAAGGTGCGTTTCTTTTTCCTTTGCAGGAGTGTGTGAGCTGAAGAGAAGAAAGAGGAGTGAAGCGTAGATCTTTTACGGCGAAAGAAGCGTGCATCGAGCGCGTTTGTTGTTGATGCAAAAAGCGGAGAAAACAGGACAGGCAGAAGGAAGAAGAAAAAAGGAATAAGGTTGAGAGAGAGAGAAAGAGAGAGAGAGTGAAAACCATACGCTTTACTGAACAATTAAAAAAAAAATTGTTCAACTCGTCGTGTGTGTTGCGGTACCGCCGTAACCGCGGCAGGCCTTCTTTTCTCTTTCGAAGCGCTCGCGATGCACCGTTGTCACGGCTAGAGAGCACTTGAGATACGAATCTAACTTTCCTGCTAGTATTTCTTTTCAGTTAGACGGTGTTAAACGCATTAAATCGGTCAAGTACCTCTCAACAAAGGGACGTCAATGCATCCCGACGCTGTCAGGAAAAAGCCATGACGAGCGACTCCACAGCTTTGTTTTCCTTTTACGGTGAAGAAACCTCTTCCTCCGTCTTGCTGCGCTTCTCCGACACATCGATCGGCTGTGCCTCGTCTTCCGCTTCGTGCGGCCGCTTGCGACTCGCGTCGTCCTTCGCATCCGCCTCCGACGCCGGCGCTGGGCTCGGTGACGCCACCTGGCGACTTGGCAGCAGGGACGACCCGTCGCTCCTACCCACCTTCATCGCGGTCAGCAGATAACCCGCCGCGGTACTCATGTTGACGGTGGGGTGGGTGCGCTTCGGCAGCACCTGGTGATGACGGTACCACGTCTCCGAGATCTGGATGTTCACGCACTCAGAGCGCAGCTCCACAAGAGCCCCGTGAGGTCCTCAAGAAACGGGCTGTAGACGACAAGGTGGCCACCGTTGGCGAGAAACGGCAGCAGGTCCGTGACGGCGCGCTGCGGGGCGTCGTCGTCGCAGATCACGAGCGAGTCCGCCGGCTGCGCGAGGAGCATCTCCCGAGCCTCGAGGCCCTTCACCCACTGCGTCACGCCAGTGCCAACGTGGTGGCGCACCGCACGCTCCGTCGCCTCTCCTGCGCCATCCGCCGCCCCATCGGACGACGTGGCCGCGGTGGCGCTCCGCGGCAGCCTCTCGGGTTCTTCGACGCCCTCCAGAAAGCCTGGGTTGCGCGGCACCGCCTTCCACCGCTCCTTCACATTCGGCAGCTGGAAGACCTTGACCGCCGTTGTCGGGTCCGGCTGCGCGTTCTTGTCGAGAATCTGGAAGATGCGACCCTCGTCCCCCATGCGGGTGAGCAGGCTGGCGGGCAGCACGCCGTTGGTGCGCTCATACACGATGACGCGGCTGTTGTGGTGGACGTCGCTGTGGTGCAAAATGAGCGCCTGCGCATCGGCGCGAAGGCGAATGCAGCGGGCATCCTCCGGGGTGCTGTCCGAGGGGTTGATGGTGGGCAGGTGCAGCTCTGCGAGGTTGTCGACGGTCACCCGCTCCAGCTTGAAGAGCGTGCCGTACTTTTTCTGCTTCTTCTTGAGGTACTTCTCCTGCGCGAAGTTCGTCTTGGTGCCGTAGCTGGCGCTCTTCTCCACGAGTGTCTGCAGCAGTTCGCCGAGGCCCTTCTCCCGCCGAATCGCGGCCACCTCGTCGTTGGACAGCTGCTGGTTCGTGTTGTCGTCGACGAGGTCACGGTTGTCCTTCACCTCCTCGCCATCGCCGACTTCGGTGATGTCGAGGTCAGGGTACTCGTCCGTTTCCACGAAACGCTTCCCGCCGTGGTCGAGGTTGCACACACCGCCGTAGCGCATGCCGATCAGCGTCGTCGCGAGGGCAGCGCCGGAGCGGCCCATGCGCACCTTCACGTCGCCCTTGACATGCACAATCTTCTTGCAGCCGCCGCCGTTGATGAAGACGTAATCGTCCTCCTGGATCACGTCGGAGGAGCTCATTGCACGTGATTCTCGTTTGCTGTTGTTGTTTGTGCGTGCACTCACGTGAGGTCGCGAGTGTAGTTGTGTGTGTGTGTGTGCGTGAAAAGAAAACGAAAAGAAGTGAGAAGGTGGAAGATGCAAAGCCAGTGGCCCTTCTACGTCCGCGAGCACAGTCCTGTTTTTGTCAGAAGAGGGAAAGAGAAGAGTTTTGTCGCAAGCGCGGTGACGCTGTGCTGCGGCACCGGGGCAAAGCAACATAGAAGATGACTTTTGTTTTCGCTTTCACATGCAATAGCAGGAGTAGCTTCTGCTTTCGCAAAGAAAAAAAAAAGACTATTGAGCATGTTATTTGTAAACGCAAGGCAGGGCCTGCTATTTTACATCAGATCCGCGTCATGCATGAGCAGCTTCCGTGCACTTCTTCGCCGCGTCTGTCAGAAGCCTCCGCAGCTTACTCTCCTCCGCGTTGTCGCGCATTATCTCTTGCAGCGCGGACGCGTGCGCAGTGGCAGCACCGCTCAGCAAAGCGTCGTTCGTCTTACTACTGTCTCCCTCGGCGGCACCGCCTCCTTCCGCAGAGGTGAGTCGCTGCTTCCGTGTAAAAGCCGCCACGCCGTCAACCCAGCGAATGTGCGTTGCCTGTCTAAGGAAACGTTTTTCATACACCTCCGCGTTGCGGCAGACGGGATTGTCCAACAGCAGTGCCTCCTGCGCGTCGCCGCCAGCGAGTGGGATGGTGCGCTGCAACACAACTTCGACGAGCTGCGGCAGCGACAGGAGCGGCTGCAGGGCCTCCACGGACGCAAGCTCGTTACCCTCCACGTAGCAGTACTGTAAAGCGCTACACTGCGCGAGCAGCGAGACGTCGACGAGTTTGTTTTCGGCGGCGTTGAGGAAGGTGAGCTGCGCTGCGATCGGCGCCAAGCCTGCGAGGGTGGTTAGTCTATTGCCTGAGAGATCGAGCAGCTGCAGGGAGTGACAGCGGGCAAAAGCCTGCGGCTCGATCTGGCACAGCCCATGCCGCGGGAGGCTCGCGTGGTACACGAGGGACGCGTCGTACTGCTTTGAAGCGGTGCAAATGTCGTCCTCGGTGAGAGACCGCCCCGGCGCAGCGGCAGACGCCATGTACAAAGGTCGAATGAAACTCGTCAGTGTCCTTTCTGATGCTGTACGCAGAGACGAGCAGTAACGCGAGGGAAGAGTTGAGAGTAGGAAATGAGAGAGGAAACCAACGAAGAATCTTGATGGCTCGTGAAGTTCATGCGGCCATTGATGCAGTTCATCAACACTGTCCTTTCAAAGATGCGCTTGCGCAACAAAAAAAAATAAGAACGTAACATGTTGGGACATACTTAAAAGGGGGCGACTAGCACACTGCTTCTCTTTTGCAAGTACTATGACTGGTTTTGTGTGAGTTATTGTTGTCTGTGAGAACGAGATGAAAAAAAAAAAAACGCCTGCAACTGTGCTGCAGTGCGGCCCAGCAGCTGTGACGTTATGCTTCCTGTGACGCCTTCCGCTGGGCTGCGTAGAAGGCTTGAATGCGTTCCGTGTGCCGTCGCTTCCGCAGTCGTGCGGCTCGCAGCGGCGCAGCCACCTCCACATCGTACACCTCGCAGAGCGCCTCCGCCATTGTAGGAAAGCTGCGGTGCGTGCGCAACCCATCACGACTCTCTAGAATGTGCGTCACCAGGCTGTGAATGCAGGGGATGTAGCCCATCTCCAAGTCGAGAATCAACTGGCCCACCTCGTACAGCTGCGTTGGCGAGAGTGACGACATCACCTTCTCCAAGCGCTGGAAGCACAGCACCGTCAGCCGCTCCGGTGCATCCGTCATCGACAACTGCGCGATGGCCTGGAGGACGGTGATGACCTGCGTGGCATCTAGCTTCACCTCCGTTGTGGACTGCCGGTCGATGGCGGCAAGAGCCGCCAGCACAACCGCCGTATCGTCCACGTGGAAGGCGGTGTGGCACTGCAGCAGCCGCACGAGGGTGCTGCGGCGGCACTGGTCCATCATGGGCAACATCCGCGTCCCCACCGCGTCGAGCAGCGGCTCCACCGTGGCTTCGTCGCTCACCTGCAGCGCAGCCGCCAATACACCCTCCAGGTCTTCGGACGACAACAGCGTAACGTCGCGGAGGACAGTGCGGAAGACGATGCCTTCGAAGCGGTGGAACACGCCCACGTCGCCGGAGATCGCTTTCAGCAGCATGCAGCGGCTGTGCGCATCGGCACGCTCCAACATGGCACAGAACGTCCGTGGGAAGTCAACCGTGTCTTCGCTGGCGGTCGCATTGGCCTGTGTGTCCTTGGCAGTCTCCATGGTCGTCACCAGATCCCACGCTCGAAGGCGACTCACGCACTGCAGCAACCTCGCAAACTCGCTGGGGTTCAGCTCGTCCGCTTCGCGCAGCAGCAACGCGCACAGGTGCCGCGTCACGGTCAGCTGCGCAACAGGACTGCAAGACTGCGTGGAGACGAAGGTGGTGAGAGCAGCCAGCCAGTCCTGCGTCATGTCGAAGACACGCAGCACCGTGTCCACGGTGGGGAGTAGGGGGAACGCTTCGGCTGACGGAAGAGACGACTCGCTTTCGCGTGCCTGCACTGCCTCGGCGCAGGCGATGGCGATGCGCAGACACCCCGTCAGCACCGCTGCGCCGTCGCTCTGCAGACTCACGAGAGCGGCCTGTTGCAGCAGCTCCAGCTGAGCGGGGGTGAAGAGGACCGCGCTAATCTGCTGCACCGTCTGCGGCAACAGCACGCGGTGCTCCGCCAGCAACTGCACGAGGGTGTTCAGCTCCGCCCAGTGCACAGCGGTGGTGGTGTTGGTGGTGTTCAGCATCGCTGGGAGCAGCTTCTGCTCCACCGTCGCCACCACACCGCGTTCGCGCAGCTGGTGGAGGGAGGGCGGGTAGGACACGAGAAAGTAGCGCAGCTCTTCCAGGGTGGAGATGCGCTCAAGCGACAACAGCTGGTCGCAGCAGTGACGGACGAGGTCCACGCGTTGACGCTGTGCTGCCGGCGTCAAAATGCTGCCGACCTGCTCACCTCTAGTAGAGGGGCTACTTTGCAACAGGAGGTCCTCCATCCACGTCTGCTCGTCCCGCCTGTCGGCGGCGTGGCACCTCCGACTCCAATAGGCACTGGAGCCGTCGCTCACTTCCGCTCCTGCAGCAGCACCGGCTGCGGATGCCGCCGTGGCAGATGCTCGTGGTGCCTCGAAGAGGAGGTAGCCTTGCAGAATGAGCAGCAGCAGACTCTTGTCCGATTCGGTGGCGGTGTCGGCGACGGCCTCCACCCGGGACAGCAGCGTCTGCAACAGCGGCAGCGACACCGCCTCATGCCGCACGGCGAGCGCCGACAGCACCCGCGTCACCCACGCGGTGGTGAGGTACGGTGCGTGGGCGTAGATGACGACCTCGTTGATCTGCATCGGCAGCTTCTTCGCCATCGGCACAAACTCGCCAAGGTCGATGGTGACCTGCATATCCACTTTACTTAACTCTGCCAGGATGTCCGCCGCACCGGCTGGGTACTGCGTCGCCGCCTGCAGCAACTCGCGCTGCGTAAAGCCGCTCAGCTGCGGCCGCACCTGTAGAAAAACAAAAGCAGCCGCCTCCGGGAAGAAGACGGCTAGGCGGTGCATGTGGGCCAGCGTGAACTCCTTCAGCTGCGACGCAACGACGAAGGCGGACACCTGCAGGACGCTCGCGGAGGCTGCACTATGTGCCGACAACAGGTCCAGCCACGCCGCGTCGTCATTAGCGTCTGGTATTCGTGTGTCGTCCGCGTCGTTGTCTTCCTCCTCTTCCGCTGGTGTCGACACGGTCTCCGTTGACGCAGCCCCCGCTTGCTCGGAAGCGCGAAGCGGGCGATGCAGCGACTCTACCAAGCCCCGCAGATACGGCGTGTGCGTCGGTAGCTGGGAGAAGTGGAACAGCAGGTGCACCAGCGATTTGAAGGCGATCTCGCTGACCATCGCAGCCGTCTCCTGCTGTACTGGATGGGCCGCAAGCCGCTTTTGCAAGATGCCCATCGCAATGGCGGCGATTTGCATGTCGTGCACGATCACCACCCGCGTGCGCCGTCGTTTCAGGGCTACGAAGAAGGCGGACAGGACGTGGTGGAAGATGGCAAAGTCGCACGTGGTGAGCAGCGCCGTGAGGTAGGCAGCGTTGATCGGGATTGTCAACGCGCTGTCGGCTCGCACGGCCAACACAAAGTGGGCGGGCAGTGGCAGACAGTCCAGCGGCACCTGTGCAGCTGCGCCTCTCAGCTCCGCTGTTTCGGGCTTCGCCTCGTCCGACCACGACAGCTGCTGAAAGAGCGCCGGCGCCGTGGAAGACTCCGCTCTCTCCTCGACCAAAGCTGTCGGGTTTCTGGTGATCGGTGTCGCGGCATTGTCGTCGTCGAATGGCAGCGCTGCCAGGCCGCGACGCGAGCCTGCGTCGAACGCCTTGTCGCGCAGGCGTTGCGCAATGAGGGACAGCACGCGCGGGGATGCCTTCACACCCGCCTGCAGCATGACCGTCAGCACGGCTTCGAAATCAGCCTCAGTGACAGGAGAAGTGAAAGCCTCACCGAGGCGGTGGCATCCGGCAGCGGTAGAGCCGTCCGCACCGCTCTTGTCATACTGCTCGTGATCGTTGTCGTCGGCCTCGGCGTCGCTGTCGACCTCGACCTCAGCGTCCTCAGCATTCTCAGCCTCAGCCTCAGCGTCCCCGACGGCCGCTTCTTTTGCCGCGACACCGCACGCCATCGCATCCTCGTTGGCAGCCTCATCTCCCTCAGCAGCCTCCTCCCTCTCCTCTTCATTGCCCACCAACGCCGCCGTCTGCTCGCTCAGCAGGTCGGTCCTACGCGCTTTGGACGACACCGTGTTGAAGTAGTGACCGAACCAGCTTGCGAGCGTAGTGCGCCACGCTGCCGGGTCCGCACCGCCGGCGTCGCCTTTGTTGCCCGCCGTCAAGACACCCGCAGCGAGGACGTAAGGCACGATGCGCACCATGTACGTCGTGTACGTTTTGGAGAGGTTGATACTGCTGCCTTGCGTCCACAGCGGCAAGCTGCACGGGACCAAGGTGCGTCGCTGCGCGAGAAAACTCAGCAGCGGCGCTGAGAAGACTCCCAGCTTCGTCGCAGGCACTAAAAAGTGCAGCACCAAGTAAAACAAATTGTGGGAGGTGGGATTGCCGTTTGCCTGCACCGCGCGCTTTACGAGCTGCCGCTGGTACTCGACGGATTTTAGGTGAGGCAGCACTGCCTCTAGCGTGAAGCTGTTTTTCTTGCGGTCGAAGCGGCCGACGTCTCGCAGCAGCGGCAGCACGAAAGTGTTCAGCAAGGTGCGGTCCTCAATTGTATCGGCGGCGGTCAGGAAGTGATAGGTGTCGAGCGACGCCAGGTACGCCGTCAGCACGGCGCTGGCGATGACGGACGTGGGGTACGGGTTGCCGCGAGCTGGCACGAGTTGATCCGGCGCGCACCGCGACCAGTCGATGCTGCGCACCAGCGCGCCGGCCATGGCGAGGGCCTCTGTATGTGCAGCAGACTTCTTCGCGCTGTGCTCCTGCGACGAGGCGAGCGCCATCCTCGGCAGCTCAACGACGAATAAATGGCGAAGCACGATGGAGAGGTCCGAAGAAAGCAGAGCTTTCGTGTGCACAGGCTCTCCCACAGCGATGCCGTCTTGACTGCCTTCCAGCGCCGCGTCAACGGCGTGCAGCGCTTCGGGTGAGGACGCTAAGCACGACCGCAAGAGCAGTTTCCGTGACTGCCACGAGAGCTGCAGTCCAATGGTAGCGAAAATGGAATGCGCCGCATCCAGATCGACGAGTTCTGCGCGGGATGTGCGTCTCTGCAGCAGTTGCGCCTCTACCACCTCCACTAGAAAGCCGGGTTGGGAAATGAAGGGCAACAGCGGCGCCACGAGCGTCAAGTCTGTAAAACCACCCTTGCGCACCACATACGAGGCCACCTCCGACTGCTGCACAGACCACTTGTTCCCCACTGCGTTGAAGAGGGAAGGGAGAAGCTGCACATCCGCACCTGACAGCTCCGCAGGGTCGCGTGCAACGCACACCAAGTACTCCATGAGGTCGACCCGGCACTGGACGGACGACGAGCGTGCACTGCGCAGGATGCGGCAGCACTCGTTGAGGCTGATGCGATTGCGCAGCGGCACGAAGGTGGTGCCGTCTAGGGGAGTGGAGAGACTGACGGCAAGGCTGTCCACGCCGTCTCTTTGTGCGCCGCCCAACGTGCTCTGCGGTGCCGGCTTTCGCTGTTTCACCACCGCGTTTCCCTCAGCATCGTCGCCGTCTTCGGCGTCTCCAGGGCCACCGTCCTCTTCCGAGGTCAGCGGTGGTCTATGAACGGCAGCACCAGCGATGTTTTCCTCCTCCACGTCTTCCGCAGCTCCCTCACGGGCACGAGCGGCACGTGATGCCGCCAGCGCAGGCTGCATGAGCCGCACCAGACGACGCGTGAGGCCGTCCATCATCTTGTAGTCGTTCGGCGCGCAGTACTGGCTGCACCGCGCGTCGTCGAAGAGCGCGAGCACCGTCAGAAGAGCTTCCATGTTCACGCTCTCGTCAAGGGTTTCGCCTGCGTTGCCGGCAACGGAGTAGAAGGCACGCAGCTGGTGCAGCAGCGCGAACCACAGAGCGGGTGGAGGGTCCAGGCTCTCCACCACCACCGCAGAGAGCTGCAGCGGATTGTTGTTCGTGACACGGAAAAGCCCGTAGACGGCGGCGAGCAGGATGAAGAATGGCTGCAGCTCTAGTTGCTCACTTGTAACGGCGCGTGAGATGAGCAGTGCGATGCTGTGAGTGAGTGCATTGACGAACTCACGGTTAACACCACGAGACGATATCAATGACACTGGCGCTGCTGCCTTCTTTTAGATCCGTCGTGTCGTCGTCGTTGAAGCCCCCCGGATTCGCGTGGGTGTGTTGGCGTTGCAGGACGTCGCAGAGGAAAGTGAGCACCACGAGATTCTGTCCGCAGGAGAAGCTCTCTGTGCTCCCATTCACCCACTGCAGCACCGCCCGATCCATGCTGGCGGCGTCCTTGTCGTGGACACGCCGATCCCCCGAACTGCGATCTGCCTCCCGCAACCCTTGGTGGTAGGCGCACCAGCGAATCACCGCATTGAAGCCGCGTCGCTTCAGCTCCTTCTGCTTCGAATGCGACACGCGACCGCCGTCGTCGCGGCGATGCGAAACAGCCGGAACGGGGCTGCAGATCTGCTGTTCGATGAGGCTTGGTGAGAGAGCGTTGTTGTCTGGTGGTGCAAGCAGCGCCGAGGTTTCTCGGAGCGGCAGCGAGCCAACAAGGATGAAAGGCAACTTCCACGTTGCTGCGAGGCGTCGCAGCGACAACACAAACGCCATTGGACCACCAGAGTGTGTGTGTGGGTGCGTGTGTGTGTGCGTGAGCGAATGGGCAAGGTAGAGTGTTTTGCGTGTACTGTGGGATGGCGAGAAGCGGGAAGCGGAGCAGAAAGAAGAGGGTAAGGAAAAAAACTTCTGCGATACCGCTGAGTAAAACGTAATCGTTCGCCTTTGTACCCTACCCGATTCATCGCGGTCTTTCCATGAACGTTCGAAGCTCTTTTTTTGTGTGTGAAGCATTTCGTGTGCCGCAGTTCGATCAGCTTCGCCGCCGAGTTCTCAACTTTTGCAGCGTGATGCATCTCTTTTTCTTTTTTTACAATCGTTTTTCTCTCCGGAAGCTACACGAGAAGAGAAGGGCAACCAGGGTAGCTCTACACCCGTGCAAACTGTCGCTGTATGCGACTCAAAATCTATCGCGTTCTATGTGCAGACAGCACTTCGTTCACCTGCCCGAAGATCTACTGTGCCTTGTGCGTGGTAGCGTCCAAGACACCCTTCACAGAACCGTGCGCGCGGTCAAGACGCACCAGCACCAATTCCAGTTCGGCATCCGTCAGTTCTCGTAAGTCGGTGACCGGCACCAACGCCGTCTCCACCACACGGACCACCACCGGCGTCTCGGCGCTCCCCTCCTCCGCACGCTTGCGTTTGCCTCGGGTGGCTACGCCTTTTGTGTTACCGGCTGGTGGCAACGGCTCCGCCACCACGCGCTCCTCACGCAGCAGCGTAGCGGACAGTCCAGAAGCGGGTATGGCCAGCAGCGTCGAAAGCAACGCTTTGATGTCGAGTGTGTCCTCAAAGCGGCTCTCGTGTTGCATGGCTGTGAGGAGGGAAAGGGCAGACCGCCCGCGTGTGTCTTTCGGACCGTAGAGGGCACGCACGTGCTCGTAGGCGTTCAGCATTCGCTCCTGCAGCTGACGCTGCGCGATGCGGTGCTGCTCTGCCTCCTCCACGTGGGCGGCGTCACGGCGCATCTGCCGGAGGAGGGCCTGCAGCTTTGCGGCCGAGAGCGACGCGCGCAGCTCAGCGGACAAAGACGCGCAGAGGACCTCGTCACTCACTGTGTCCTCCACTGCCACTCCACTGTTTTGCGGCAGTCCTGATGATTCCTCTAACAAAGAAGCTTCTTTCTGCAGAAGCAGCGGCGCGTCAGCGTTGGCATCGTTGGCTGCCGTTGAGACATCGACGCAGCCGTCGTGATGTCCGCCTCTTCTTCTTCTGTTGAAGCTGTCGACGAAGGCGGCAGAGGCGGTGTGATGGTTCACCAACGCCCTCCACGCACGCTGCGTTGTGGGGTTATTTTTCGTGCGCAGCGACTGCGTCAGCTGCCGGTCTGCCTCCTCCATCGAAATGACGCGGTCTTGGCAGAGGTAGACGCGCGCCACGAGCTTCCCTGCGCTGACGGACACTGCACCAGCCGAACCGCGAGTTGGCGTTGTGACACCGTCACCACCAAGCTGCAACCGTTCCTCATCCGCCGTGCGGCTTAACGTGTGTGCTCCGGACAACGCATCGAGCGGCGCGGCATCCGCGGCACGCCGGTCTTGCTGTTCCACGGACCACCGCACCTGCAGCAGCTGTGGAAAGACCATCGCCACTCGAGCCACGTCGTCCAAGGTGACCGTAAAGTGGCAGTACCGCGTCACGGCATCCAGCCACCGCGCATCCACCGTGATGCTGTGACTGGACACAGGCACAGCAGCAGCACCTGCAGCAACGTCGAGCGCATCGGCAACGGACGGCGCTGCTGAGCTGCCACTTCCCACTCGTGGCGTGTCTGGCGTAGGAATGGACGCAGCAGCAGTACTGCTGTGGTTTGCCTGCTGTGCGGTGGCACCGCCATTCCGGCTGTACATCGCACCCAGCTGGGCCTTTTCCGTGAAGGTCACGAGATACATGCTGTGCAGCAGGGTGGCAAGATGCGTGTTCCATGCGACGCTGCTGCTGCTGCTATGCGCACCGGCCGTTGCTGGTGCACTGGCATCGACATGCTCCTCGATGACGGCGGTGGCTGGGGCTTCATGCAAAGGCGTAGATGTAATGAGGCTGCGAACAAGGCTGGGGTCGTCTTGGGAGGAGTGCTTGGAGCTGGCGGTCCGTCGTAGCTTAGGTGCGGGCTGTGACATTGCTCGTCTTTTTCTTTTTCCTCTTCATTGAATCACATATATGTGGTGTAAGAGCAGCGATGAGACAGAAGATGGAACACAGAGAAAGCAGGCAACTGGTAAGTAGTACTTGAGAGACGGTCAAAACTGTGTTGGCAGTGTTTTTTTGATACTAGCACATACACACGCGATCACCCACACAAGATGGTGACAAGTATCAACGTCGCTCCTTGGGCCGGTAGTTGGTTGAACTGACATCTCAAAGGTGACATGTCAATCAGGCGAGCACTGAGCTGCCTTCTGCGAAATCTCCCGATATCGCTTCAATAATCAGCACCCAAGAAGGTAGAGGGCCGCCGGATTTCTGACATCAGCCAGCGTGCACGTCACGACTCTTGCCTTCAGGATAACACAAACGATGTCTCGCAGACGGCCCCTCCGTCTTGCGACCTCTATTTTTTCTTTCTTATTGGCTTACTGATTGCTGGCTGCTGTACAACGCAGCTCACGCTTTGCACCATCATATTCGTGCAGACGAATGATCTCACACGAAAAGAGAAAGAAGACGAGGAGAATCTCAAAAAGAAAAAAAGACAAGGACTCTATTGTGCGTGGCATTGGTGAAGCCTATGACAGTTTTTGCACTTCCCTCTACTGGTAGCGTTGAAGGCTTTTCATCTCAAGAGCGTGCAAGAAAGCTCGACACGCGCGTAAGTGTGTTTGTATTGAGGAGAAAAAACTTTTCTAGCGCTGCTATCAGATTTGATGGCGTGGCCAGAGTAAAAACGGGAAAAAAGACATATATGTAATGAGTAGTGGTTGGGTGCTCTATGTAGATATCTATGTTGGTGCTGTTCGCCGCAGAATAATAAGAAGTTAAAAAAAAAAGGAGAGCTGGTGCCTCTGTTCGTCCACGATGAAGAGAGCGATCTGGCCATTTCTTTTGTTTTTGGAAGGAACCGAACAACAGCAAAAAAGGAGATGATTGAAGAGGCAACACAATTCTGGGCAGCTGAATCTAAAAGGTGTCGAATGCAAATGTGCAACCACAGAGAGAGAGGAGGAAAATAAAATAAAAAGAAATGAAAATATAAAAACGTTCGTGATGATTGAACAAACAACAGGTACAGGACAAGAAACAGCGAGCAAAAAGCAGGTCTTTCTCAACCACTAAGCGGCGTCACAGAACATTTACTTCTTCAGTTCCTGCGCCACGGCGGCAATGCGCTGCTTCGCCGAGCGGTGGTCATCCTTGCGCGCCGTGCTCGTCCACGCCTTCGCGACGTGGGCCATGCGCGTCGAGCTTGGAATGTCCTGCAGCGCCGGCAACAACGCGGCGTAGGTCGCACCAAACGGGTTCTGCTCGTAGTAGTTCGGCACCTTCAGGTCCTTCAGCATCAACGGCGCTGCCGACGCGGATGTGGACGTCGTCGCAGCAGCTTTGGCCGCATGGGCGTGCGCACGGGCAGGCACAGGCGGTGCCGCCACGGTCATCGCCTTGCGGCCGGTCTGTGCCTCCAGCAGCCGCGTCGCCTGCGCCACGCGAGCGTCAATGTTCGGCAGGGCGTGTGTGCGGGCCCACAGATCCTTAATCTTGCGTGAGCCGACCACCACCGGACCATTTGGCAGGAGCCCCGTCATGCGAACGCGCCGGTAGAACTCGATGTACGGGTTCTCGCGGCGCCGCTTGGCGTGCGAGACCTTGGCCTTCTTCTTTGCCACCGCACGGCGCACCTTCGGCTTTGCGGCCACCTTGCGCAGCTTGCGGGATGCTTTCACCTTCGGCTTGCGCACTGCCTTTTTGGTCGCCTTCGGCTTCTTTTTCCCTGCCGCCTTCGCAGCCTTGCGCGCCACTGCCTTGCGCGCCTTCGACTTCTTTTTCTTCGCTGCCGTAGCGGCGGACCTGCGGGCACGGCGAGCCGTCGCCTTTTTGCGCGGGGTGAGACGGACCTTGCGACCCCTCTTCGCCGTCTTCTTTGTCACACCCGACTTACGTGCCGACTTGCGCGACTTCGCCTTCTTGCTCGTCTTCGCGGCACCACGGCGTGCCTTGGTGTTGCGCTTCGTCTTCTTCGATGCACTCGCCCTCTTGCGCAGCGCCGTCTTGCTGAGACGACGCTTGCCCTTCTGGTCCTTCGTCAGCAGCCGCACCGCAATGGAGACGCGGCTCGACATGGACATAGAGCGCTGTTGGCCCGTAAGGAGCCACATGCGAAAGACGCGGTTGCGGTTCGTCGGCGTCGACGACAGCTTCGCGGACTTCATCACCTGCGTGGTGAAGGCGGCGTAAGGCGTGACGGGCTTCGCCGAGGTCACACGACGAACTGCCTTCTTTGCTTTCTTTGCTTTCTTTACTTTCTTCGTCTTCTTCGCCGGCGGTGCAGCCTTCTTCTTACTTCCCGGACTGCGCTTCGTCTTCTTCGAGGCCATGGCGGTGGCCTTCTTGTGTGAACGACGCCGTGCGGCTTTCGAGCGGCGGTGTCGACGGGCCGGCTTTGCCGCCGCTGCTGCCGCCGTCTTGGCAAGGCGAGCGCCGTCCTTGCGATAGATCTGCTTCGCCGCCGCGACACGGGGGGCGGAGTACCGAATGCCGTAGCGCGGTGCCGTCCGCCGCCACAGTACACTGGCCACCTGCATCCGCTGCGGCGCGGCCGTCGTGGCAAGGGTGCGGGACATCGACTTGTAGAAGCTGGAGAACGGCGGCCGGCTGCGCGCCAGCACCGTGAGAGATTTGGAGAACATGTCTAGTAGAACACAAGATCTTTGCGCGGTGCATTGCAGATGGTGGTGCATCAAGGGTGAGAATACGTGATGCGCGATAAAAACAAGGAGAGGGATGTTGAAGACGATGGCAGCGGCAGGGGAAACGGTGAAGTAGCAGATGTGAAGTAGAAGAGAAAAACAAAAACGGAAGGACCTCCTCATTTATCATGTTTGGTCGGCATCGGTCCATCCAGGGCATGGCGCTCTCTCGTGTTGCAAATATCAGGCAGCTGCAACGGCGCTAATACGTTTTGCAGGAAGAGACAAACTACCGAGTAGATGCAGAAAGAGTGCTCACCCCGTCGCACCTGCTGCATCTCCGTGCAACAGAAATTATTAGAGAGCTTCTTCACCACGCGCAAGAACGGCAAGCTCCTCTCTCCGCTACAGTGCCGTTCGTCAGCCCATCCTTTTTCTTTTCTTTTACACAATTCCACTTCAGCGTACATCGTGGAACGAATACAAAGTACTCGTTGAGGATATGTTGAAGACATAATAGAAGGTAGAAAGCAAAGTACATTTGAACAGAATAGAAAGGCGCTAACCATGAAACTAGAATGTTATCTGGGCACGTCGAAAATAATAGTAAAAAAGAAACAAGAGAAAAAAAAAGCTGTACTCGCGTGACTGTGTCCCTCGACAAAGATTGCCAAACGAAATAGGAAAGCATGAAGCAGGCGCAACGCAGTAAAGTGGTGGAAAGGGTGTAAAACTACATAAAAAAGGTTGGTGATTGTGATGCGTACGCTTGACGGTGGGCTGCAGTCAATGGTGGAAAGCTTCTCAAAAACAGTAATAATAAAAAGAGGTATAGAAAAAGAAGGCCGCCGTTGCCAGCGCACCTTTTGAGTGATGGGGAAAAAAAAAAAAGAACATCACAGCATTGACGCGAGCGCACCGTAGTTTTCACGTCCTTCTTTGTAACCTTCGCCGACTGCTTCTTCTTCCTGACCTCTCTTCGTTTCACAGTAAAACAGGTCGTCTCTCGTCCTTGTAGTCGGCTTCTTCGGCGCGCACCTTCTCGCCGTCTTTGCACACGCACATCAACGCAAAGAAGGCTACGCCAAACCGCTTCCAGTGCAGTACAGAAGCAACACGACGCTGCTAGACGTCACCTACTAACAACAGGAGTGCAGCCTCAATTATAAAGCTGTCACCCACACAAAAAAAAGAAAGGAAAGACGACAGGTCTGCGATGGAAGAGAGAGAGGTGAGATAGAGAAGCTCTTTTTCAAGAGACTGCACGCACAGACACGCGGAGTACAACTGTGTCTCTGACTCGGGGAGTGGCGACGTGTACAGAAAACTGAAAACAAAAACAAAAACAAAAAAAGGGGATAACAAACGAAACCATATGGTTTTCAATTGAAGGATTGCGTTTCATCTCCGAACTGCAGCGGCTGCCTTGGGTGAAGTCGTCAGACGGCGCACACGCGCGGAAGCGAGTTCAAGAGGCAGTGCAGCCCGTCGTACTCTAGAGGTACACGGAAACACCAGAACGAGACATCTCGCGCCATCAGGTTTTACTCGCCGATCACCATGAAGCGGTTCTCATCCGGGATGTGCGTCTTCGCATCCGCCGGCTTCTCGATGGAGCCGAACGGCATCTGCGCAATCAGCTGCCAGTGCTCCGGGATGTCAAACGCCGCCCGCAGGTCGGCATCAATCAGCTGGCTGTAGTGCTGCAGCGACGCACCGATGCCGTCCTGTGCCAGCGCCGTCCACACGGCGTACTGCGCGATGGCCGACGAGTGCTGCGACCACACCGGGAAGTTTGCCGCGTAGGTCGGGTAGGCCTCCTGCTGGCCCTTGATGGCGGTTTCGTCCTCGTAAAAGAGGATGGTGCCGGCGGCGGGCAGGAAGCAGCCATTCACCTTCGCCTCGCTCGCCGCGTACTGCTCCTCCGTGACGACCTTCTTCAGCGCCGCCTTCACGATCTCCCACACCTTCCTGTGACTGGCACCGTACAGGATGACGGCGCGCGAGCTCTGCACGTTGAAGGACGACGGGCCCTCGCGGATCGCCGTCTGGATGATCTTCGTCACCTCGGGGTGGCTCTTCGGCAGCTTGTCACCGAGGTGGTAGATGCTGCGGCGCTTCGCGATGGCGTCGATGTAGTGCGAGGACGGCATGATGTCGAGAGGTCTGATGGGCTCGGTTTGGGAGAGAGAGTAAGGGGAAAGGTGAATGCCGCGGCGGGAGGTGGGGCGGTTTGGGTTGGCGTGAATGTATGAGTGAGAAAGAGCAAGTGAAAGAGGGATGTGAACTGTCCACGAGAGGAGTATGTGTGTAAAGGAAGAAAAAAGACGAGAGAGAATAGAAGAGGGTATGCTTCAGTTTGACGGCACAATAAAAAAAAAAGCCAAAGCTGTGAACCATGCTATCTACACCTCAGTTTAGTTGTCGCCGTCGCAGGGTTCGGAGAAAAGAGTTGAGCAAACTGCGTGCCGTCTACAAATCGTCACGTACGCCAGAAACTCTCTTCCTGGAATACCAGTGACTTTTTGCGCAGTTTCTTAGAGCACATGGCGCCAAAAAAAGAGGGCCTCTAAGACGTCGAAAACTCGTAGAGATCACGGAAGCGCAACACCATTCACCAAGCTTGTGACCATCTTACATGTCCGAAATACCAAGAAAAAACTGTTTACAGGAAAGAAAAAGAAAAGGGAGAGTAAAACAATACATAGTATCATATAGGTTAGAGGGAAAAGGGCCCACATACGTGGTTTGCATGACTGCCATGCAAAACTTGGAAATACAGAATAGAGGAAAAACGAGAAAAGAAAAAAGTAAAGGGGATAAATATATGAAAAAAAAAAAGCGCACGACGAACGCAACGCGCAAACGCTGCGTTGGGAAAGAGTGAAACACAACCAAAGCATTTGGTAACAATCGTTTTAGGAAAGTGTGAGAGCAAATCGAAAAAAAGAAGGAGGAAAGGTGTCTATCCTTGAGCTTTCTCGGTACTCTAGTCACTTTTTGTTTTTCTGTGTGTTTTCGCGTTTGTGACACATGCGTGCCCAAGTCGTCGTGTCTCACATCAAATCCTACTCGTTGATCATCTTTCACGGAGTGCCGGGGTGCGAGGCGAAGCAATGAAAAGTCGTCGTTCAGAACAGCTCGACCGCACAACTGTTTTCATCAAGTAAAACAATCGTGACAAGTGCGCGGTAACGACACGTGTCGATCCACTGCAGCATTCAAGAAGGAGGAAAACAAAAGACGTGACCTACCTGCAAGGGATCGACCAATGTGGGTAAAGGAGAAAAGGGACGGCTGAAGTTGAAGGCGTGTGTATAGACCCGACTTGATGCAGCTTGCATTGGCAAAAAAAAAAAAAGCGTGAACAGAGGAAGGTCAAAGAAGTAAGTGGCTTTACAGAGAGAACGGAAAATAAAAGTAATAATAATAATAAAACAAGCAATCAAACAAAGCGAATGTATCATTTCAAAAACGAGACAGTAGAACCAGAGTACAGCTTGAACGTGAAAAAACCGAAGGAACGGCCAACATAGGAAAAGCCCTCCGGTGCCCGTCACGCAGGTACGGACCGCAATCTCAAAATCAAAACAAAACCTCATATAAATAAATAGAAAACAGCATTCCTTTGCCACTGTGTGCACACGCGCTGGTGTCACGATATGTGTGGAGGTGCGGAGTTCAATCGTCCAGCACCATGAAGCGGTTCTCATCCGGGATGTACGTCTTCGCATCCGCCGGCTTCTCGATGGAGCCAAAAGGCATCTGCGCAATCAGCTGCCAGTGCTCCGGCACATCGAAGGCCTCGCGAAGCTGCGCGTCGATCAGCTGGTTGTAGTGCTGCAGCGACGCGCCGATGCCCTCGTGCGCCAGCGCCGTCCACACGGCGAACTGCGCGATGGCCGACGAGTGCTGCGACCACGTGGGGAAGTGGTCCGCGTAGGTCGGGTACTCCTGCTGCTGACCCTTGATGGCGATGTCGTCCTCGTAGAAGAGGATGGTGCCGGCGCCGGCGAGGAAGCAGTTGTTCACCTTCGCCTCGCTCGCCGCGTACTGGTCCTCCTTCGTCACCTTCTTCAGAGCCTCCTTGGTGATCTCCCAGACCTTCTTGTGCTCATCGCCGTACACGATGACGGCGCGCGAGCTCTGCACGTTGAAGGGTGACGGGCCCTCGCGGATCGCCGCCTCGATGAGCTTGGTGACCGACTTCTTGCTGTGGGGGAGCTTGCTGCCGAGACTGTAGATGCTGCGGCGCTTCGCGATGGCGTCGAGGTAGTCTTGGGAGGAGGTCATGGCGAGACCTGCCGGCTTGACGCTCATGCTGCCGTTCTTGTCGACCGTCGACTTCTTCGAGAAGCACGTGAACGGCATGATGAGGTGTTAAGGTGATGGCGTGAGGAAAACAGAACAGCGAGCGAGTTTAATTTGAAAGAGGAGTCAACAAAAGACACGAACACTGAAATCGGAAAAAAAAAATGAGGTAGTGGTGATGAAAAGTAGTAAAACGAAATCCAGGGAAGTGAGGTGAACGGTGGGTCTCTTTTAGTTGGGTAGTAGGGGTGGGTAAAGGTGAAATGTGAATCTGATAGGAAAATAAAACAGATGTAGGTTTATCGTGTGTGGGTGCGTGTGTGAAAAGACGGGTGTGGAGTTTGTGAAAAATCAAATGGTAAGGAATGTGTGAGTGTCAAGGTTGGCATGCAGATGAAGAAGAGTTGTAGTTGTCCTTCCAGCGAAGAAAGCTGTCCCCGAAGTGAGGAGGCACCATAGCATAGACTTGCTGGACGCAGCAAGAAGCAAAAGAAAAAAAAAAGCAGAAGCGCCAGCGTGGGAGCCTTAAGTCACTGCGCGTCTCTGGGAACGTAGAAGATCAGCTTGTGTAAGTCAGCTTTTCGCGCTTACCAAAGGGAATCAGGGAGGAAACAACACGGTTTCACTACTCACTAGTGATTCCATAACACGTTGGTTTTGTCTATAACACGAGCGTGTACGCAACACGAAGAAAATGAAAGTAAGGAGAGAAAAAAAGACTCACAAGGAGGAGTGAAACAAGAAGTGTCGCAATGTGTAGCATCAAAAAGGAAAAAAGAAGAGAACGAATAACGATGAAAGACAGCAATGGACAACGGAGCTCAAAAAAAGAGAGAAAAAAATCAATGGGCGGCATTTTTTTTTGCCTGTGGCGGAACAATGAAAAAGCAGTCTTTTGATAGCGTCACGACAAAAACTAGAACACTGGAATGCACGAAACCCCACAAACCAAGCGGAACAAAGAGAACCACATGTTGGCTTCGTTCTCCTCTACCTTAAGTCGAAGGTGCAGCAGAAGATGTTTGATTGGGCTGCGGTGTTGTCGAGTTGGAGGATTCTGCCTTCTTCTCTGGAGGTGCCGCAGGGGAGGACGCAGACGCTGACGACGACGGTGTCGGTGTGCTTGCACTGCCAGATGCAGTTGACCCACTCGTTGTCTGTGCTGGAGCGGCTGCCGAAGGAGCCGGAGAAGCTGACACTGTGGAGGTGCCTTCCGCCGGGGCCGCCGGTGATGCACCACCCACAGATGCTTCACTGCTCGTGGTCGGCGTAGCCGCCGCTGCCTCGGAGGCGATCTTCACGCGCGACGCCTCCAGCCGACGCTGCCGCTCCTCGTTGGTGAGGGAGCGCCAGCGCTCGCCGATCACACGCATGCGCTCCGTCGGCGCCAGGTGGTGCAGCGATGCCATCTGCTCCTTGACAAAAATGGCATACGGCGACACCGCGCCTTTCGACTTGGTTGTTTTCTTCTTTTTCTTTTTGCCGTTTTCCCCTTCTGCATCTTCCGATGCTGCGGTGCTATTTTTTGCAGCGGCACCCACCTTCCCTTTTTTCTTCTTCTTCAGTGCCTTCTTCTTCTTCGACTTCTTTGATGCAACCTTCACTGGTGCCTCCTTCTTTTTCACTACCCGGACGACGGGCATCGCCGGTGCCGCTGGCAGCTTTGCGCCTTCTGCGTTGTAGCGCTCCGCGCGCGTCGCCAGCGCCTCCCTCGCCTTCTCCGGTAGCGTCTCGTACACTTGCAGCAGTCGCACCTCGCGCTCACGCGGGTTGCTGCTGCTGCCCAGTGCCGGGTTGTTCCGCTGCTCCTTCACGAAAAACTCGTAGGGGGTGAGAGGCTTGAAGGTGGCGGCGGCGCGCTGCAACGCCTCCAGCCGTGACTCCTCGATCGCGGCCCGCTGCTGCAGGTCGTGGAGCGTCTCCGCTGAGATTTCCTTGAAGGACGCTGTCATGGCGACCTTGCGCTCCGCCGGTTGCAGCTCACGCAGGGAAAAGTTGGTGAGGAGCTGCTCGCGGCAGTACAGCTCAAACAGCTTCTTCTTTGTGACGCATTGGAGGAGTGTGCGGCGGAACATGAGAAGTGAGGAATCGATAATCTTTTTTTGTTGTTGTTGTTGTCGTTGCTCTATACGTAGCCCTGGTTGCTACAAGGCACGCACGCACAGAGAAAGCCGAAAACGTCTTTCTCCTGCTTTTGCTGTGTGTGTTCTATGCGTTTCAATCCAGCTGTCAATCTTGCGTTTTAAAGGTCTATTGTGTGTGTGTTGCTGTTGCTGAAGTGCAAAAGCTAAAATGAGGAAGGAAAAAACAAATGTCAAAATACACGTGAACAGTGCACTGCACCTAGCTTGATGGAAGAATTTATTTGTATTTTTTTGATTGCGTGCGCAGCTACGCCTTTTGATGGGGGAAAAAAAATTGGAACGGTGGTTTGCAAGAAACAGTGGGAGAGTTGAAAACTAGAAGGCTGTGCCTGAAGTCGAGCAGCGAAGCGTTCCTAGGACGCCGTCACCATGAGGCAAGCAACTGTTGGTCGGTGCTGTACATCACACCGAGATCAACTGTCACTCTTCTCCACCGTTCTCACACAGGGGTAAGCGACTGCGGAATCTAACCATGCAAGTGCATGGCGTCGTCCTGGGCGTCCCTCTCTCCACCGTCATCAACGTTCTCACAAACTGTGACGACTGGCCATCCGAATTCACGCTTGCATCGAACAGTGGCTGCGTTCGTTTCTCGCTAAAAGGAAGCAGAGCTGCATTCCTCTCTCTTTGCTCTCGTCAAGAGTGCACCCTTTTCGTCACGATGGTCTTTCGTTTTTTGTGTGTGTGTTTTGCTTCTTCGGCGGTGCTTTTCGCAATAAACCAGAAAATGTCAAATCTATGTGGTTGCGAGGGAAAACCCCAACAGGAGCGAGAAACAAAAAAAAAGAGGGAAACGGTCTGTTTTGTACCAAGCGCAAAACAGCAGCAAAAAAAAAAGGCAATGAAAACGGAGGATGCGCACAGTGGAAACTGTGCGAAAACACGGGAGCACAGTCGACAACCATGATAGTAAGAAAAGAAAGAGATCAACAGTGGTGCAAATGCAGCGAGATCAAACACTGCGAACTGAACACGGACAATAAAGCGCCAGCGTTTTTTTTGTTGTTGTTGTTGCTGTTGTTGTTTGTTGTTGCATCGGTGTGGATTATCGTCAGATTCCTGTTGCGTGCGTGGTGTATGTTACTTTTGGGGAGCAGCACACCACCGCTGTAATCCGCCAGTCTTTTAAACTCGCTCACCCACGTCGCCGCGCTTCTACAACAACAAAGAAAAAGTGTTTCTGAAGACGGGTCTCTTGGTAACGCACAGCAGAGAGAGGCAACAGCGCACACATACAAATACAACGGAAAGCGAACAGTATCGAACGCACCACAACACCAACAATACGCAGGACCTGTCATGGGCACCACCTTCACTGTGTTGTTTTTTCCTTTCTCTCCTTCATGACAATTACAAAGACAGTTATGAGAAGCGAGATGCACCGACGCAACGCTCATGGCGTTTTGCTACACCGAGAAGCGCCACGGTGACAGGAGCACACAAATCAAAATGCGGCGCTCCCCGTCACTGTGATGCAAACCGGCGTTGAAACGCGCAGCACAGACCCGCTCTGTGTTCTTTTCGATTACACACACCACAGTCGAAGGGAGATTAACACCGTGTAGAGTGGCGACAACCACCTAGTCTGCGTTGTCGCGAGCATCCAAAATCAACAACAACAACAACAACAACAACAACAACAAACGCCTTTTTTTTTCTTCCTGTTCTCAAACTTCTTCCCGAAGACGCCTCTGCGAAAAACTGTTGCAGCTTTCACTTTTTCTTTGGAAAAAAAAATGTGTAAAAGCGAACGACGTGATCCACGGCGCGCACCCTTCCTGACAAAGCCAACACACACAGTGTTTTGTTTACTCTAAATGCTTGGTTTTCCAAATTGCCACCACCCAAGGACACATACGATGAGTATGTTTGAACGCTTCATCTCTATGAAGGAGTTTGATTTCGTGTTTTTCGTTTGTGGGTGTGTGTGTGTTGAGGAAAGCGACTAACGGTCGTCTTCCCCTTTCCCTTCTCCTTTTTTTGGCGCCAGTC
>AUXI01000358.1:0-23136 GCA_000482105.1 Crithidia acanthocephali | reverse complement strand
GAAGACTCCTCTCTCTCTCTCTCTCTCTCTACCACTCGTTGTTTTCAAAGGTGTCTCAACCCGCGTGCACCACATAAACGCCTTTTTTGTTAATGTGCAGACGCGCCATCGCCTGTCGTTGCTGTCGTTGCTAGTTGCTAGTTTTTTCGAGTTCCATCGTGGGCATACATTTCCTTTCCGCTTAGTTGGATGCGCACCTTGTCTCCTTCGGTCTTTGCCAAGCTTTCTCTACCTCCCACCCCATCTCTACCCTCCCCTGAGCACGTCATTTCCTCTCATACACACTTCCTGCGAGCAGCACGGTGGATGCCTTCAACCCAGCTTCTGCGGCCTCCATTCACCCACCGGACGCAGCTGGTAGATTGTGTTGTTGTTGTTGCTTCTTTCCCTCCCTTTCCGTGGAGAGCAGTGCGTGTCCTCTGCACCTTTCATCTTCTGGATCGTCGGCTTTCCGTAAGGGCACGCCGTTCGAAAAAAAAAATGCGTCGCTTACAGAGCTGCCTTCTCGTCCCCGTCGTTGCCACGCGCTTCTTCGACAGCGACGAGCGTTTTGGCAAAGAACTGGGATTTGGCCACAAGATGCGTGATATTCCCGTCCTGACCGGCAACCCCCGTCCGGTGTCTCGCGAGGAGGCGTGGCGGTGCGCGTACAAGCTGAGTGATCGGATGGAGGTGGTGGTGCGGGACATCCTCACCAAGAACAACTGGACCGCGCTCGAGGTAGACCGCGAGGTGGCGCAGATCTTCGAGCGCAAGGAGGTGGG
This sequence comes from Crithidia acanthocephali, assembly GCA_000482105.1. Classification (NCBI taxonomy): domain Eukaryota; phylum Euglenozoa; class Kinetoplastea; order Trypanosomatida; family Trypanosomatidae; genus Crithidia; species Crithidia acanthocephali. The sequence goes on along the minus strand of AUXI01000358.1, from coordinate 22,372 downwards.
CAGCCGCTCCTCGCTCAACACGTGGTCCACCGTGGAAGAGTTCCAGCGCACGCCGTGGTACCGCCGCTACAAGCCGACGGACGACACGGCGGCGAAGTTTATCTCCTACGAGGCGATGAAGCTGCTGGAGGCGGCGCTGATCCCACCGTCGCTGCGCTCCGACCCGTACGCGCACCTGCGCAAGCGGCACATGGAGGACAACTGGATGAATGACAAGTTCTCCGAGGACTCGGCCAAGTACATCACGCGCGAGAAACTCGCGCAGCAGACGAAGGGCATGCCTCAGTACGGGCAGATGAGCCGTCGCAAGTTCATGGAGTTCGAGAAGAAGTTCCGGAGCATGGAAGGGTCGAACAAGCACGTCAACGAGGTGTACTCGGCGTGGCTGAACTCGTTGGACGAGTCTTCCTCGCAAAAGTAAGCAGCAGGGAGGGTAAAGGAGGAAAGGTCGGCTTTTTTGTTTGTCTGTTTGATTGCTCCCTCCTGCGCGTGTGCGGCGAGACGGTGAAAGGTAACCTGTTTGGGGCGTGTCGGCTCTGTTCTTGGCTTGTTACGCTTTTGTTCACAAAGACTTATTACTCGTTTTCTTACACCTTACACGGCCTCATCGGCCGTTCATCTAGTTATCAGCTTATAAAAAGAGAAATCAGAACAAGACGGCTTCAACTGTTTTTGAGACCTATTGAACGGCGGCCGACTAGTTTTTCTGAAATCAATACTTCAGGCCTGTCAACAGAGCCGCTGATCACACGTTACCAACAGTGATGGTGTTGTCGGATTGCTTTCCTTCAACACCGAAGGCGCCGTCACGACAAAAGCCAACGCGCGGGAAAGAGAACAGAAGGACAGATGACTCTGTGTTTATCCATCGCACCTCCTGTCATCTCAGCTTAGGTTTGATTCTCTGCTTCTATCAATGGTTGTACCTCATCATCCGCCTCTTCAGTAAAAACAACGACAACAACAAAAGACCTTTTCTACCGTCACGAAGCGACTATTGACTTTGTAGAAAGAGTGTGGCGCAGAACAATTGCGAGAGCCCCGCTGTCCCTGCCCCTGTAGGTCACCCAACCTTCCAACGTGCGATGCCCCACAAGCCACCGAAGACGCGCAAAGATGCCCCGGCATCCAACGGCGCTGCCTCTTCGGTCGATCAGCTCTTCAACGACATCGAAGAACGCCGTCTCAAGGAGTGGGAGAACTACCAGAAGTCGCACCGGTCGATGGATGAGGCAAAGACAAATCGTGTCTTCCTTGACATCGCCATCGGCGATGCCCTTGCGGGTCGCCTTGTCATCGAACTCTTTGACGACGTTGTCCCTGAGGCTGCAGCGCACTTCCGCCGCCTCGTCACCGGCGCCGACGGCGTCCACGAGGCGACCGATGTGAAGCTGGACTACCTCTACACCCCGCTCGAGCTGATCGACAAGGCGCACGGCTACGCGCGGTTTGGCGACCTTCTCACCTACGGCGTGTTGTTGGAGCCGCTGCGGCAGGAGTCCTTCAAGATCCGCCACACCACCCGCGGGCTGTTGACCATGACGTCGTACGGGCCCAACCTGTGCAACACATCGTTCGGCATCACGCTCGGCCCTGCCCCGTCGCTGGACTACGAGCAGGTCGTCTTTGGTAAGGTGGTGGATGGGCTGCTGCTGCTGGAGAAGCTGGAGTCGATGCCGGTGGATGCGGTGGGCCGCCCGCTGCTACCGATGCACATCGCCCTCTGCGGCACGCTGACCGGCGAACGCCCGCCCGGGAAGTGGACAGGCTCGCAGGACCAAGGCGGCGATGAGGAGGACGCGGCGCTGGAAGGCATGGAATAAACTGCTTTCTCATTTGACTATCCTATGCAGCGCGCAACTCCGCCGATTTGTTGAAACGATGTATACTACTATGACCATTACTCAAATCACCTTTTTATGCTTGCACAAATGAATACAACTCAATTGTCACTTTGATTCGGCTTTTCTTTTGTGCTGACAGAAAAAAGACTACTATGCCGCGCTTTTAGAAACTGAGTCAAGGACTCCAGCTTCTCAACACAAAGAGGAAAAGGAAGAGTGCTGGATCGTCTTTTTTTTGTTCTTCTTTGATGGATGAGCCTACGCAAAGAATCAGAAAGCTTCGTTGTACTGCGATTGCTTGTCCCACTTCCCTATCCCCTTGCCCTCTTTTTTATTTTTTGTCGACTCCTCTCTGTACCTGCATCTCTGCCTGTCTTGCTGTCACAGCATGCCAACTTACACATAAAACATCAAAGACTCTAGAGAAAACACAACGCGTGTGTGCCGCTTACGTTGATGGGCAAGAGTGCGTCCTCCAGCAGCCCGCCCCAGTCTCGGCGAGACCCTGTGGCGGTGTGGTCGAAGGTCAAATTCTTTTGTCTCCAAGCCTTCACAGCCGTCTGCGTCGACCTCGTCCTGCGCGTGAAAGACATCGTCACCGGGCGGTCGTGGCGGGTTGAGCGGGCACACGCCTTCGGCTCCAAGCAGGCGAAGTCCTTCTTCCAGCTGGACAAGGTGGACAAGATGCCCTACACCGACCCGGCCTACAGCGGCCACGTCAGCACCATCCTCTGCGCCTTCCGCCCCCACCGCCACATCCCGTACGAGCGCGTCGGTCACCCTGGCGGGGACGGCAACCCGATGTACGTGGACTGGTACCTCGCCGCCGACGCACCAAACGCCAAAGGTCTCTTCGTTGTTGTCCCTGGCCTCGCCTCGTGGTCTGGCACAAACTACATTGAGCACTTCGTGTGGTTTGCCCACGAGCACAACTTCCACTGCTGCGTGTTCAACTCCCGTGGGATGGGCGACACACCGATCGAGACGCCGCGGCTGATGTCCGCCAAGTGGACGGACGACCTCCGCGCCGTGATGCACGACGGCCCGCTGTCCCGCGCCGCCATCGCGCAGAAGTGCGGCACCCACATCCCAGTCGTCGGCGTCGGCTTCAGCCTGGGCGGCGTGATCCTGTGCAAGTACGCCGGTGAGGAGTGCCAGGCCGGCCGCGCCGTGCCCCTTGACGCTGTCATAGTCGTCAACTCCCCACTGGACTGCAACGACTCGAGCACGCGGATGGAGGGCGCGATTGAGACGATCGTCTACCAACCGAACATGATCGGTGGGCTGACGGCGTACGCGCGGCGGCACTCGAAGGTGCTGAAGGACCTCCCCGGGCTCGACACAAGCGTGCAGGCCGCCTTCGCGAGTGGCCAGTACGACACCGTCCTGTCGCCCATGAAAACGGTGCGGGACTTTGACAAGGTCATCACCGCCCCGACGCTGGGCTTCGCGACGCCGGAGGATTACTACCATCACATCTCCCCCATCGCGTGGCTGCCGCACTACACCCTGCCAGTGCTGTGCATTAGCGCCTTGGACGACCCCGTCTGCGGGCCACCGCCGATGGACTCTTTCGAGAAAATGATGGCCATCAACACAAACGTCGCATTGCTCACCATCCCGCGCGGTGGCCACCTTGGCTACATCCGCTCGTTCCACGACGAGTGGGTCGGCAAAGAGTGTTTCATGGAGACAGTCCTGTTCGCCATCGTGGCCAACATGACCGTGAAACGTTGACGCAAGCTGCAACACACAAGTCCATGTTTTCTCTTTCAGCGTACTCTTGCAGTACGTCAGGACTTCCTTGGTAGTTTTCCTTTCTTCTCAAACTCGAAGCAGTTTCCTCATGCCTGTCGTCACTTTTATGGCAGTTCAATTATCTTTCTTATCTCTTTTCTTCATCTACCTATAACCCTTTTTTTTTTGTGATAGGAGGGCCTCTTCTTTTTTTTTCTCCACCCGTACTTTTCTTTTTCTCCTTCTCTTTCGTTCACTGCCAGTGTTGCATCACGACGGAGGCTCTTCTTTCTCCGCCACCCTGTAGTGATCGCTGAGGGGAAGGGCGAAGGTTCGCAAAGCCGAACATGGAGAGCGAGAAGGAACACGAGCACGCAAACACGACTCCTAACTGCACCGGATTGCGGCCGCACTGCAAAGCAGCCCACTCTCTCGTTGTGCATGAAATTCGCTGCGTTGCGTCTGCTGCTGCTGCTCCTCTTGCTACGGTTTACTGCGGTTTGTTTTTTTGTTTTCTTCTTTTACCACATGTCTCGAATTCACTGGCTTAAAACGGCTCGTCCTCGCTTCTAGCATGCACCTGCAAAGAAAACCAGAAGAACATTGCCTTCACACGTCGTCATCCGCCTTAGCCGCTTTCCCAGTCTTGTCCCTCTGGCTGAGACGCAGCCAAAGATCTCCACAGCAACGTCTCCCGTATCGTTTTTTTTTTTCTGGCGTCAATTCTGCATAGCACCATTAGATGTTTGTACAAGGTGTGTTCTCGTATCTGGAAAACCCCATTTCTACGTCATGGTACTTTTCTGCTATCCTCCGGCATTCGAAACTGCTTCCCTGCTTTCTTTCACACATCTTCACTTTAAAACCTCTTTTCTTTCGATCGCTGTCGCCTCCGTCTATAGGACACGTGTTATAATCAGCTTTTCAGTACCTTCTCCACCTTCCCCAGCATACACTCACACATATCTATCACCTTTCTTCCTTTGCACAGCCACAAGCAGTAAAAACTCACTTTCCCTTTCATCACAGAACAGAAGCAGTAATTATGGCCGACGCACTCCCGCAAGACAGCCCGATCATCAAGGCGCAGAACGCCCCCAGCATCACAAAGGTGCCGTCTGACTACCAGTACCGCCTGGAGGACTGCGAGATGGCCCTTGCACGGCACGCCATCACCCGTGACGAGCTGCAACGCGGCCTCACCTGGACCAAAGTCAGCACGGGCTTCGACACCGCGCTGGTCGCACTGGGCACGTACTTCGGCTTCCAGCAGTATCGCATCGCCGAGCACGAGGCGTCGTTTCTTCGCAGCGTGACGGGTAATCCGTACATCCGCCGCGTCTTCACCCCTTTTCCTTTCTTCGCCACCCTCTGTGTGCTGTTCGGCCTCTTCTCCCTTCCGGTAGACCTCGCCGCGCTGAATGTGACGAAGGACCGCATTGAGATGGAGTCGCGTGCGCTACAGCACGGCGAAACGGTGCGGCAGGACATCATCCGCCAGGGCATGGCCGCCGCAGCTTCAGGAAAAGAGGTGCCCATCAAGTAGAGCGCGGTGATCGCTGCTCCTCTGACTTTGGCTCTTCTCCGTCTCTCCCGTTTTCTTTTTTCGTCCATATTTCAACACACACACACACACACAGACGTGCGAGGACCGCAGTGTCGGCGTAGCTTCCTTTTACGCAACAGCTTGATATCACAAGCTTCAGCCGCTGTTTCTCCTGCTCTACTCCCACCGCACACGCCGCAGGTAGCGTGCTCTTCTGCCTATTCGTCCTCAACCTACTTTCCCTTTTTTTTTCTAGTTGAAATGCTATAAATCCAAAACCAAGCGAATCGCCTTCTTTTGTTATTTTCCTGCTGCGTTGCCACAAGCCTCACGCTAATTTGTGCCCACACATTCAGTTGTTAAGGGTGTGCATGTGTGTGTGTGTGTATTTTAAGAGATCCGCTGCTCCTTTATTGAACGGCTGACAGGCTGTTGTTGTTTTTCCACTCCTCGTTGCGAGGACCCTGGTTGCGAGACAGAATTCGACCTCGCATTCTGCAACCCGGACAACGACACACGGGAGCTAATTTGTGGAATTCTTTTCAGAGAGAAGATGGTGCGTCCTGTGAGCAAAGCATGAAGAAAAGCTGGTGGCCTTCTTGAAATGAATGGGCTCCGCGGAAGGTGTGCTTCGGTCAACCACTCAACCTCTCAAGGCGTTGGTGTTGTCCCGGCCCGCCCTTTGCGACCTTCGTAGCATTTCGATTCGAGTTTCGCTGTTGCTGATTACTCTTTTTGTGTGTGTGTGTATTTGCGTTCTTACTATCACACAGCGGCAAAAAAAAAATGCAAGGCATCTGTGCAGTCTTACAGATCAGAGGCTTTTTTGGTCGTTTTTCTTTTCTATTTTTCTTTGACAAAACTAAATACATCTTTTTTTTCGTTTTCAGTTTGTTTCTTTTCTTTTCAACGCAGCGAGAATCGATCATTATACACGTGCCATTCTCAAATACAACGTTTCGATACTTTTTTTTCTATTTCCCTTCTGCAAGCGTGCCTTCGAGGTGCGTGTAAACCTCCTGAAAATGCAAAGCAGATACGTGCATCTGACTGTCTTCGCTGTATGCGAGTTCCATACTTGTAGCAGATTTTGGTGAGAGACCTGCGCTCGACGGCACATTTTCGTGAATCTTGATTAGAGAATTGACGTGTCAGTTGCGTGCCCTCTATGACTGTTTTGGTTCCGTGCCGTCAAACAACATGTGTGTGCTCTCGCTTTTGTGTCGATGCACCAAATCGCCAGGATTTCAGGCATCAAAAGCTTTTTTTTTTGGTGTATATCTCAAAATCTCTCTCTCTCTCTTTCTTTCTTTCTACCTCTCTTGAACTCATCGTGATTTGCTTCACAACTGTGTTTGTTCTCCATTGCAGCAAGTGTTGTCAATACGCGCTCCTCCCTCGCATTCGGTGTCGGGCTCCCCAAACACTGAGGTGCATATAGGAATACCTACGCTTTTTTAACAAGACTCAATACAACCTTGAAACATTTTTTCTTTTTTACTGTTATTATTAGTTGTTTTGTTGTCTGGCTGTTCTTGTTTTCTTTTTCGTTTGTGCAGCCTCCTACGCCTGCATTTTATGCACATACCCACGTAATCTGTCGACATACTGACTCAAAAAAAATAAAAAAACCGCAATACTCACTTCATTCGTTTCTCTGTCTTGCAAACACACAAAAACACTTTTTTCTATCCTAAGAGAACAGCATGTCCCAGCCCGTCAACAAAGTCCCCAAGCCGCCAAAGCGGCAGAACGAGGTGGCGGAAACGGACAGTGCCCAGACGGACAGCGTGAGGACCGTCAACGTCCGCGCTCCATCCAGCATTGCCGCCGCCGCGGCCTTGCAAAACGGCATGAAGGAAAAGCCGAAGGAGGAGGACAAGACGAAGGAGGACGAGAAGAAAAAGCCAGGCTTCATGAACTGGAAGGAGAAGATGGCTGCAGGCGCGGCGACACTCAACGCAGCTGTCGTGGCCGGTGGAGAGAAAGTGCGCAACCGCCTCGCCGACAACTCAAGCGATGACGAGGACGATGTGGAGAGCTCCGATGAGGAGGTGGAGGACCTCTTCAGCACCACGGACTCTGCCATCTCCGGCGCGCCGAGCGCGACCGCCATTGCAATTCGCAACCAGCCTGCGGTGGACTTCGTCAACCTCGATGAGGAGGAGCGCATCAAAGGCGAACTGAAGGACGCGAAAAACCTCCGCAAGAAGCTGCGCAAGATCAAAAAGAGCATCAAGAAGTGTGCGAAAGGCGTCAGCGGCTTCAGTGAGGTGAACGAGAAAACGCTCGGCTACCTGCACGCGGCCACGGACGACAAGTGCACCGACCCGACCATCAACGAGCTGACGGCCGCGGCGGAGAAACGCATGCAGGATCTCAAGCAATCCAAAGCGCTCTCGACCTTCAACACGAACATCACGGATCAGATTCTGGAGCAGATCAAGCCGATCAACGACCATGCCAAGATGATCTCCGTCACCGGGAAGGAGCGGCGGGCGGCGCGCGACCGCCGCATTCGCATGGCCCTCGGCGAGGTGGACGTGACGAACGAAGAGGAGTACAACAAGTCTGCCGACCTCGTCCGCGACTTCGAAGAAAAGGACCGCACCTACAAGGACGAGTTCGTCAACTTCCGCGAGCACAACTCCTCGCAGCTGGGCCAGATGCTTCGCTGCTACTTACTCGAAACGGCCACGTACCTGGAAAAGCTTGCCACGGCCCTGCGTGACTCGGCCGGCGGCACGGCGAACAACTACTACCTCAGCAACGACTGCTGCACCAAGTTCAAGGATTTCAAGGTGGACGCGAAGTTCCTCTCGCCAATCCCGCCCCTCTTCTCTCACATCAACGCCGACCGCGAAAACGACGATCGCCTGACCGCCAAGCCGCAGCCGCCACCGCAGTCAGGCCTGCAGCCCCACCCACCAGGTGGTAAGTCGACCACCCCCGCCCTTGCCGGCATCCCGATGTCCGAGACGAGAGAGGCGGCGGAGGACCCGAACACCTACGGCTCCTCCACCTACACCCGCTCAAAGGACAACACCCGCGTCCGCCGCGGCATCGACAACTTCCTCCTCACCGGCCAGCTCCCCGCCTCGGACACGAGTCGCATGAGTCCGCAGCCCTTCCCGGGCCGCAGCCCCAACATCGAGAGCCCGCAGGAGACGCTGAACGGCCCGCTTCCCGGCTCAGAAAACTCACGCGCGCGGCCGACAAGCGTCTTCGACGCCTCCACCACCACCCAATCGCTGATGGACTACATCCACTCCCTCGCAGATGAGTACGGCATAGAGCCCGACTTCTCGGTCAAGCGCGGAGCTGACGCGACGGCGATGGGTGCGAAAAAGAGCGGCAGCAACACGAGCGACAAGGTCAACGATGACGAGGATCCGCACGCCTCCCGGCCGCCGAGCGTCGTCCCGCGGGCGAAGAGCGCCACACCGGACGGCTCGCTGATCTTACCGTCCCTGCGCGGCAGCGGGCGTGTCTCCGTCCCTCCGCAGCCCCGGCCTGTTGCGTCAAACAGTGAGCTCTAGAGACTGTCTCGTCTCTTGCCACTGCTGCTCGCCGTACCGTGCGGCAGGTATCTGATTGATGTTGTTGCTGCGGTTCTCCTCTCCTTCTCGTTGGTCGCTGCACGGTTTGCCATTTACTTTTTTTTTATTCTTCTCCTATCCAATCGATTATGTAGAGCTGTATTTCTGTCTTCTTGCTGATGATCGTTACTACTTTGTCGTTGTTGTTGTTTCGGTACTCCTTATCATTTTTGCTATGCCTTCTTCCGTATTCCTTTCATATGTATTCCTGAGTCGTCTGCCGATGACTCGCCGTCTTCATTTGCCACTTGCCAAAAACAAAGAAAAGGTGGCTTCCTATCGCTACAGTAGTTTCTACCGTGACACTCAATTAATAAAACAACACTTTTTCTTTTCTGTTCTTTTTTCTTTTTGGCCAATGCTCTTTCAATTTTAACTTTTTTTTCTCGCTTGAGAATGGCGTGTTGCTGAGGTGACGTCCACGGATTAACGTCTGTTGTCTTATTTTTTTTCGCTTCTGTGTTTTCACTACTCCGGTTATTCTCCTTTTCTCCGTTCGTTTTACCTTGATTTCCCCGTCTGTTTTTCCTCTCCCCTTCATCGTAGAGAAGGGAGAAATGGAGTTTCCCCGCCAACGTGGACAATTTTCTTTTTTTTAGGTTTCTTCTTCTCTTTCTTCTCCACCTTTTTCCCGCTGAGAGGCATCTCGATATCTACTTAGTTTGCGGTGTATTTTGCTTTTTTTTGCTTTTTGCTTTTTCCTTACACTGCCTAAGACCGTTCGTCCCTTTTTTTTCTTTCATTTCCACTTCCTTCTCTGGCTTCTTTATTGTTATTAGTTTAGATACAACGAGTGAACGTGAATTGCTCGTGACTGCAATCTGTGTGCACGTCATTCAGCCACACTGATTGCTGTGCTTCTTGTATTCACTCCACTCTCGCTAGTCACCGAGCGGGAGGTGAGAACAAAAATAATACACCAAATCATTCTTTCTTTTCTATTGCTTTCGCGATCGACATACATTTCTTCTAACGTTGTACTTCTTTTTTTTATTGCTAAATTCTGCTTTCACCTTTACTGTGGGTTCATTTTGCCGCGAAGTGCTGGGTTCTGTTTCCCGTACTATCCCCTTTTTGCTACAATCTCTTGTCCAATGTACAGCGCAGTTTACATCTCTATACCTTGTCTTTGGTGACTTCAAGTTTTTGTTGTTGTGTGTGTGTCCGTATGTGTGTCGCGAGAGGTACCACAACGCGTAGCCTGATTCGATTCGCGTCAAACAGCGGCAGAGAGAGAGAAGAACTCTGGGTCTCTGTTAAAGAAAAATAGAGCCTTTTTTTTATTTACTTCTATTCTGCTTGGTGTTGCATTTTCTTTCATGTTGTTCCAGCTCTTAATGTATGCACACCTCGTCTTTTGTTACAGAAGTGGTTGGTTTCATCCAATTGTAAATGTCAGCAAAGTGCTCGTTTATCTGTATATATGTACATTAAATCGGTTTTGCGGTTCTTTCTCTTGTCTCTCTGTTCTCCTTTTTTATATGTCATTCGCCCTCCTCCTCTTTTTCCGTTCTTCACTGTTATCATTTTGTTTTTATTTTTCTCCTTATTCCGACAAAGGCAAAACCGTTTTCTCCGTCAACCTTTCGTACCCCCTGTTCTCAATAACCGGACCTTTTTTCGACGTTTTCGTCTTCTGACGTTTCCCCCCAGTCTTTCCTTTCTGTTTTTGTTTTTTGTTTTTTGTTTGTTTCTTTAATGCTCCTACTGCCTCTTCGACGCTCTGGCTCGTTTTGCACTCTCAGTCTCTTCTTTGATGTCTCCATCTATGAAAGAGATAGGAACACGTATTCGAACTAAGTTTGCTTCACTGAGCAAACCCTCAATGTGCAAAGCCACTGCCTCCAACTTTTTTCATCCTTTTTTTTTTTTGTCTGTCTGCCTTCTCTTGCATCCCCCCGCTTGTTCTTTGTTTTCTTGTCTGTTTGGATTGCATATTATTGTTTCTTTCAACCTTTCTCTCCACTTCTGTAGTAGTACCAACAATACAGCTGCTTTGGAATGTCTGTCAACATGTACTAGCCAAGAAGTGCCACTCTCCTGTTTTGTATTGTGCCCACCGTGTTGGTATCAAAAAAAGAACTCTGTTCGAACAATTTGTCGATGCTTTAAGGTGTGGTGATGGCTTACCGCTGCTGAAAGAGCACTCCCCGCACTCGTTTTTTCTTCTCCAATGGAAACAGTTTGGTTTGTTTGTTTTTTATAAAGTACTCCTTTCTTATGCTCTCTTCGCTCTCCGTAGTCAGAAAGAGATGAGGCGAGCTTTGTCCACTACACAACAACAACAACAAAAAAGGCCAATTGTGGAAAAACAAGCGGTTATGGAGGCACGTGCTCCTCCGTGTGTCTTTCAGGTGCAGCTGGATAGCACGCGATGATTTGCACAGGTGTGCATTTGGTGGCGGGTTCCTCAAAAGGTAGGTTCTTTCCGTTGCCTTTTTGTGGGAGTTACTTGGCGCAGCAGTCATGATCGTAGCAGTTTGAACTGATCGCACACACACACACCACCTTCGAACTCCTTTTTTTTTGTTGTTGTTGAATGCGGCTCCTCTTTTGTATCGCACCGTTTGCTCTAGGCCTCCGTTTCTATCCTCGCTTTCTCTAAACTCCTCGTTCTTTTTCTTTCTCGCGTCCTGCATATCTCACAATGGACACTCACTCCAAAAGGACTGAACGACTACTAAAAACGCGGGAGAGAAAAAACGATCACGGACATGGCTTGTGTACCTGAGCCGCAGGACAGCGTGCGTGGCCTGCTGTCCTACCTCACACACGTCCACCGCTCCCTCGGTACTACCGAGAGCTACGACCCTTACAGCGACTCCCTCAACCCCCTTTTCGCCGCCACCCAAACCGACGTGGTGTCGCTCGTTTCCAGCTACTTTCACACGCCGGTGCCGCTGGCGGTGGTGGCCGCCACGCCATCCGCCAGAGTCTTTGCCGAAATACGTGGCAACGTGCGCAGTGGTCGCGTCCTCCTCTCCCTCGAGCCTCGAGAGGACGACTTAGTCCAGCGCCTTGCCGTGTGGACGCCGACACCGCAGCCGCAGGACCTGGATCGTGTGGCGTGGTGGGTGCGGAAGTGTGCACTGCCGCTGGCTTTCGAAGAGAACAGCCTGCAGGAGCCTCTGTCTCTCGATTTCGCCATCTTCGACAACCTCCAGTATCTCCGCGTGGTGGAGTGGGTGCCGCGCGTACGCCTCGGGTCAGCCGTGACGACGCAGCTCAAGAGGCTCTCCATCGGTGGTTCCGCCTTCGCAGACATGGGCGTCGCACCGGAGCAGATGACGCAACTTTTCTCGCTCGATGTGCGGGACTTCACCCCTGCGTGTTGGGACACGGTGGCGCAACTGCCCGCCCTCACTTCCCTCATTCTAACCAACAAGGTCAAACGACTGCCCATGGCGGAGCTTGCCGCTGCTCCATCGCTGCGCTACGTGGAGGTCAACTAAAGCCCCCTCCGCCACCTTTCAGGGTTTGACGCCTGCGCCAGTCTGCGCGATTTCTACCTGTACCAGTGCTACGGGGTGGCAGACTTGTCCCCTGTTGGGGCGGCGACCAACCTGCGCTCCATCACCGTCGAGGACTGCTCGGTGAGCAGCATTGCAGGACTGCGGCAGTGTCGCGATCTGGAAAAAGTTTATTTTTCCGAGTGCGGCGGGCTGACCGACCTCTCTCCCCTTGCGGGGCTCGAGAAGCTGATGACCGTCAGAGTCGACAGCTGTGGCATCAACAACATCGACGGCCTCGCAACGTGTCCGTCCCTCCAAGTGGTCGTCGTGACGTACTGCCTGGGGCTGATGGATCTCTCGCCTTTGGCAGGCGCTCCTGCGCTCAAGGTAGTCACCGCACACGGAAGCGGGGTGCGGAGCATCGCGGGTATTGAGCGGTGTCCTTCCCTAATGACCCTCGACGTTGTTGAGTGCGTCGATCTCGATGAGATACCCACACTGCCACTCGACTGCCGGCTGTGCGTGCTCGACTGCAGTGGCAGCCAAGTGCGCAGTGTTGCTCCACTCAGCGGCTGCACCGCACTGGAGCATCTCACGGTGAGCCACGCCGCACGGTTGGCGGATCTGTCGCCGCTGGCCCACCTGCATCGACTGGAAGAGATTCGCGCGCGGAACACCGGCGTGCGCCGCCTTGACGGGCTTTGCCGCTGCACCGCGCTGTCCTTGGTCGGCTTTGAGGACTGCTTGGCGCTGACCTCCCTCGCGGCGTTGGCGGGTGCGCCGCACCTGCACACCATCTACGCCTCCGCAAGCGGTCTCACGAGCGTGGCGGGCCTGGCCGCCTGCCCAGCGCTGGAGCACCTCGACCTTCGTGAGTGCAGAAGCCTCGTCGACCTCGCCCCGCTCGCTGGTGCCCCCAAGCTGACCAAACTGATCGCTGCCGACAGCGGCGTTGCCAGCGTGGACGGTCTTGTGGACTGCCCTGCGCTGCGTGAGCTGGACCTCTCGTACTGCGCCGCGTTGACGGACATCTCCCCGCTGGGGCAGGCGCCGTCGCTGCGCACCTTGAAAGCGCGACACAGCGGTGTGAGCACAGTCGCAGGGCTCGAGGCATGCAAAACACTTTGCGAGGTGGACCTTACAGGCTGTCCCGTGGGCGATAAGCTGGCACAGTGGCCTTTTTTTAAGTGAAAGGAGCACTGTGCATTTCGTGTTTTCTGAAAACCGATCGGGATGGTACGGAAGGCAGAACCGCTGAGGACACCATTCGACTGTCACCATCCGATGCACTTTCCGTGGACGAACGAGCCAGCTTCTTTTCCCGTCATCAAAACTCTTATTCTCTCTCACCTTACCCACAACCTATTTCGCTGCTACTTTCACTACCACAACGCAAAGAAAAAGAAAAACACCCGGCCTGCTTTCCCGTACTATGATTAAGAGAGAACTGGCAAAGGTGGGATGCCGGTACAACAACAGCTTCACGCCGTGGCGTCTCCTTTGTACTCGGCTCACAGCTGCCCTAAAAGGCATGCAGACTGAGTTTCGTGTACCTCCAGAACTCCCATCTCTCTATCTCTCTCTCTCTCTCACCTGACCTCATCCACTCCTATTGCTGTACTCCCCGCTTCCTTGCGCGAGTCTTCTTTGTATTACGGGTATTTCATTCACATTTGCGTCTACGACAGCAGCTACTCTCCTCTCCAATTACATTTGCTTGCACTTTATGTGCATTATCGTGCCTTGCTTTCCCGCCAGAACCCAGAACAAAAAAAAGCTACACAAAACAATCGTTTATTATTCTATAGTGAGAAAATAAAAAGCTCCACACTCACTTAGACACAGAACTAAAGGCTGTCCTACTGCCTACTTGCTTTACCCAGACATATCGATCACTGTTATTATTGCTATTTACACTAAGAGTGTGGACGTGCACTGAGAAGAAAAATGGCGGCGTCAAGCACCCCACTTTTCCTCGACTATACAGACGCGAGCGTCTGCAGCGACTACCAATGCTGCATCTGCACGAACCCGATGACGGTGGCCGTGAGGTCGTCCGCGTGTCCTCATCACATCTGCTGCACCTGCTCTAAAGTGTACGCGGCGCAGTGTCCTCTCTGCCGCTCTCAGCTTTCCTGGTTGCCGGACCCCGCCTTCAGTGCCGAAGTGCAGCTTGCGGTGCAGACCGGTCTGCAGCAGAAAACAGTGGAGTACTTGCGGAGAGCGACGACGCTGCTCGCACCGCGGGTACTCGAGGCTGCCGCCACGCGGTACCTGCAGTGCGGCCAACTCCTGGTGAACTTGAAGGCGGCCCTTGACGAGGTGCGAGAGATGCACGACTTCGCCGTGCTGCCTGACCACGTCGCCTACCCACCTTTCACGGTGTGGCTGTGCCAGTCCTACGTCCAGCTTAACAGCCTCTCCAGAAACGACACCGTTCGAGTCCTGGCCATCGACTTCCCATCGTTCACCGGCACGCACCAGGCGGAGCCGCTTCCCGCGCTGGAAATGCTGTACCTGCGCAACTGCGTCGCGCTGCAGACCCTCCCCGCCCTGGAGCACACACGCGCTCTGCGCCGCCTCGTGGTGCACTCCGCCGCGCTGCAGAGTTTGGCCCCCCTCCCCGATTGCTGCGACTCCCTCACCACCCTGCAACTCGTCGGCTGCCCCAACCTTGTCGACCTCGGCACCGTGGCCACGCTGAAGCGGCTTGAGGTGTTCCATCTGATCGAGTGCAACCGCGTCGCGAGCGTTTCTGTGCTTGCCAGCCTCACGAGCCTCGTCACCGTCCAGATAGCAAGTGCCACGCTCCGCACCGTTGCAGGTCTGGAGGGCAGCGCAGCAACCCTCGAGGTGGTGAATCTGCGGTGCTGCCCTGCGCTCGCCGACATCGCCGCCCTGCGCCACGCCACCCGGTTGCGTGAGGTGCACCTGAGCTACACCGCCGTGAGCAGCATCGGGGCCCTCCAGACAAGCGCGGCGACGCTGCAGGTCTTAGACCTTGAAGGCTGTGCGTCGCTATACGACTTCGGTCCTATCTTGACGATGACGGCTCTGCAGGCGGTACATCTCAGCTATACCGCCGTCGGCAACCTCACGGTGCTGGCCAGCAGTGTGGCCACCCTGGAGACGGTCGAGCTGGATGGGTGCTGCTGCCTTGAGTCCATCGCTTTCCTTTTGAAGTGCACGAAGCTGCAGCGCTTGAGCGTGGCCGGCTTGAGCCTGCCGTGCACGGAGGTGCTGGCGTGTCTTGCGCCACGGATGCGCTCTCTGAACGTTAGCGGGTGCGACAAGGTGCCAAACGCGCATGCCTTGGCCTTGGCGTTGCACATGGAGGACCTCGACCTCTCCTGCACACCCGTGAATAGTATCGCTGGACTGCAAGGCTGTCTTGCGGGGCAGCTGCGCGTTCTACGCCTGTCGGGATGCATTGCGGTCACCAACTTCTCCTCCCTCGTGTCGGCCACGTCCCTGCGGGAGGTGTACTTGAACGGCACCGTCCTGTCCACTCTCGCCAACTTGCAGAACACCGCTGCGGCACTGCGCGTGCTGGATGTCAGCGGCAGCGAAGCGATAACCGACATCTCAGCCCTCAGAACAGCCTCGCAGCTGGTAGAGGTGTACCTGGCGAAGACCAAAATCTGCAACGTGGCGCCACTCGTGAGGTGCAGTGCGACGCTCGAGGTGTTGGACGTCAGCGACTGTAGGCTCCTGCGCAACCTCGACGCTTTGGCACAACACACCCACCTGAAAACGCTGCTTGTGGGCAACACGCAGCTGGAGTCCCTCCGTGAGGCGACGATGCGCCTGCCGTTGCTCGAGGTGTTCGACGCACGTGGGTGCGAGAAGCTCTCCGACGTCAGCGCCTTGAAGAAGACGACGGCGCTCCGCAAGGTGGTGCTGGCGCAGACGGCTGTGTCCAACCTCTCGTGGGTGCAATCGTCCGCAGCCTCGCTGGAGATGCTGGACGTGGGGGATTGCTCCGCGATGACCGACTTCGCGGTCCTCGCCGGCGCGACGCGGCTGCGAGAGCTGGATGTGCAGAACACCGGCATCAGAAACCTGAGCATGCTGGTGAACACGATGGACGTTCTTGAGGTCATCAACCTGGACCGCTGCGCAGACCTCTCATCAATCGACGCGCTTTTCCGTGGCGTGAAGCTGCGCGAGGTGCGGCTGATGGGGACGTCCTTTCACGAGGTGGCTGCGGCGCTCGTCGTACTGCCGGCGCTGCGTCGGCTCAGCCTGCAGGGCGACATCACGTTGAACGCTATTCGGCCTGCGCAGCTCACCCATTTCAAGGTGCACAGTCCGCACCTGCTCACCCTCGACGCACTCGCCAGCTGCGCGCCGCTGCTGGAGGTAGTCGACGTGGCGGGCTGCACGGCTCTGTCCGACATCGCCGTGCTGTCGGCGGCGACGAAGCTGCGACGGTGCTGCGTAGACCGAACCGCCGTCGCCTCCCTTGCTGCCCTAGCGGTCAGCGCCGCCACTCTCGAGGTGGTGACGATGAACCAGACCAGCGGTGTCACCGACCTCTCCCCTCTAACGCACGCGACGCGGCTGCGAACGTTCTACGCGGCAGAGACGCGCTGCCGCAACTTCAAGCCTTTGAAAGGCTGTGCCGCGCTGTCGCTGGAGGCGCTGAACCTCAGCGGTGTCTCGCACCTCACCTCACTGGCCGTGCTCGCGCCGGCACCAAAGCTACGGAAGCTCAACGTGACGAACACGGCAGTCGTCGACCTCTCTGCCCTGCTGACCAACAGCTTAGCGCTGGAAACTCTCTACGCCGAGAACTGCAGTGGGCTGATGAACCTACACTTCCTGTCCGCGCACACCCACCTCGTCGAGGTGCACGTCAGCGGCACCGCCATCCGCTCAATTGAGCCACTGCGGAACAGCTCCGCGACGCTGGAGAGCTTGTGGGTGCAGAACTGCGACGCGGTGACGGACTTCGACGCCCTCGGCGCGTGCACGCATCTGCAAGTGTGCCGCTTGGATGGCACTGGTGTGCGGAGCATCGACTCCCTCTCGCTCGTCAAGGGAACGCTGCGCGCGGCGAGCTTCAACTACTGCGCAAGCCTCGTGGACATGAAGCCGCTCGCGAATGCGTACTTGCTTTTTGAACTAAACCTGGCTGGGACTTCCGTTGTTGATCTCACTCCGCTGGTGACGTGCTGTTCGGTGCTGGAGAAACTGAACCTCAGCGCGTGCGCAAATTTGAAGGACTTCACCCCGCTCGCGAAGTTTACGCGACTGCGCGAGGTGGAGATCCGGAACTCGAGGGTGACCGACTTGTTCTTCTTGTTGTCTTCGCGCAACACGCTGGAAGTGCTGGACGCGAATGCCGCCCGCTACCTCAGCAACATCGACGTGCTGCGCGGTGCGACGAGGCTGCACACCCTGCGGCTGTCCGCGACGGGGGTGCGCACCATCGACCCACTCCGGTCGTGTGTGCAGACGCTGAGGGAGGTGGTCCTGTCGAAAGGCAGCTTTGGGGACTGCTACCCGTTACGGGAAGCAACGCAGCTGCAGAAGGTGGATGTGTCATGCACAACGGTCACCAATGTGGACTGGCTTGAGAAGACTCTGCCAGCGCTGCTCCACCTTTCCCTAAGCCGTTGCGAGTATATTACGGACCTCTCGCCGTTGATGAACGCCCCTCGTCTGGAGAGCATCGACATCACGAATATGCCCTTAATGCGCAAGTACAACTTCCGTCCTGTATGGCCCCGTCTCCGCAGCTTTCACGCCGGCAACGAAGTCACCGGCCAAATCACCGTCACACAATCAGCGAGTGAGTTTCTGCCGGTGGGCTTTCTTGGGTCCTGTTCGTCGCTCGCATCGCTCACCCTAACAGCGCTGTGCTTGAAGAACCTCGACGTCATTCGCGCCTGTGCGGCAACACTGCAGGTCGTCTCCTTGACACGCTGCGGGAGCTTGGAGAACATCTCTGCTCTCTCGCACGCCGTGAGCCTGCGTGAGTTGACGCTCCAATCGGCTGCCATCACCACCATAGAAGATCTGAGCCCCATCGCAGCGTCGCTTGAGCTGGTGGACTTGACGTCCTGCACCCGTTTGGAGGGCATCGACGCGTTAGCCCAGTGCCGACAGCTGAAAACCGTCGTTCTCTCTGGGTGCTCGCTGCTTAAGAGCATCGAAGCGCTGCGCGCGAGCACGGCAACGCTCTCGGTGGTGAACTTGTCGCACGCCATTCAGATCACCTCCATCGAGCCACTGACGTGCGCGAAGGGTCTTACGCAAGTGTATCTCGACGGCCTGAAGATGAGAAACCTCGAAGCGCTGCGCAACAGTGCCCTCACCTTGACGATCGTGTCGGTGAACGGCTGCACGGCTCTTGTTGACACATCCGCCATCGCTTTTGCTCCAAACCTGCGCTACACGACCGTTGCGGGGAACGCCACGAACGGCCCTTTGTTTGCCACTCAAAGTGGGTTTGGCGGTCGTAAAATGTGATGGCTTTTTCTTTTTTTTCCCCTTACCGACCTCGTGTGTTCTGTGCTGTTGTTGCTGTTGAATCCCGTCATCAAACTGGCTTTGCGTTTGTGTGTGTGTGCATACAGCTTTGATTGAAAATCTGCTGAGCGCCACTTTATGGCGCGTAGTAGCGCGTCGAGACTCGAGGATCTCCGAGGTGCCTACTGCATTGTTGCTTAAAACCCAAAAAAAAAAGGTTTTTTTCTTCGTGCAGTCTAGCCCTGGCCCGTTCGAGAAGCAGTCTTGGTTTTTAACTCTGGTTTTTCCCGTCCCGGTGAAAAAGCGAAGGTACTCCTCTCTGCGCTGTAACCTTACTCTCTCCTCCACTATCTTTACCAATCCTCAGCTAGCACGACTCAAGCCAAAAGCGCTAGGTGGGATGGTAGAGCGAGGCTTGACCTCAGCCTATCGAGCCGGTGGCCCTGCATGGGGCCCTTTACCACCCCCTACCTGCTCACGGAGAAGGAAAGCTACTCTGAGGGGAGACCAGAGGCTTTTTCCTAATAGAAAAAGAGGAAGATCTGCCCGCCTCCTCAAAAAACCCATCCCCCGCCCCCCAAAAAAAAACCTCCCTTTAGCCTCTTCCCCTGAGGATCGCAAGCCGCCGGCGCCGAGGCCGCCTAACACCAACAGAAGCGACCACGGAGCTCAAAAGCAAAGGTCTTAAAGCTAAGCCTCCAGGAAAAGACGAAACAATTCCTTCA
The DNA here is from genome assembly GCA_000482105.1 of Crithidia acanthocephali. Taxonomy (NCBI): domain Eukaryota; phylum Euglenozoa; class Kinetoplastea; order Trypanosomatida; family Trypanosomatidae; genus Crithidia; species Crithidia acanthocephali. The sequence goes on along the minus strand of AUXI01000358.1, from coordinate 2,992 downwards.
GCAAAGGAAGCTTTTCGAATACTGAAAAAGCCGCCTGGGAGGCGAATGCCCTGTAATAATCTAGGGATGAGAGAAGCCGTCTTGGGCCTAAGTGTTCGCAAAAGAAAAGCCCCTCGGCATGCGCTTAGCCGATCGACAAGTGGAAATCAGCGGTGTGGCTTTGCGCCAGAGAACCGCGCGTGCAGTAGGCACGGAAAGACAGGAATCCAAGGAAAGGCTGAAGCAACAGCATCCTCTATAAAAATGATTCTTCAGCACCGAAATCTGCTGAAGGACTTATGGGTCAAGAAGAAAAAAAGGTTGAAAAAGGGACGCCAGCGAGTTGAAGGCACGGAAAGCGTAGACAAAAGGACATGACTTGGCATTTTCGCAGCGCGAGCGATTGAAGTAGGCGAGTTGATTCTGGTTGCCATTCCTGCGAAAACCAAAAGGATCACCAAGCCGCAAACCCCATCGTATCTCTAGAAAAAAAAAGCTCATCTTCGTGGAAAGAGAGGACACACGTTTCTCCTGGTGGGCATTCAAAGAAACACTGGCACACCACTTCAAGCACCTTAAACCCGGAGCCCAAGCAACGCTCTTGGCTCCTCGACCAACCACAAATAATGCTGCGGCTTCAGTCGGAATAGCAAAGCGCGGTTTGTATTTTCAACAACAAAAAAAAGCAAGCACTTAGTGCATAGCGATCAGGCAATGATCCTCAACAACAACAACAAAAGAAAATCAACGCAACGAGCAACTTGCAACTCTTGCGTCAATCGCTCCAGTCTTCTTCTCTGTCATATTTTAGAGAGTGGGCTAGCGATCCTTCTGCTAGATTGCTTGCTAATCGACGGAAAGAGGCCAAGGCTAAATGCGACGAGTTGTTTTGCTCGCCTTTCCTGTCGACCAATTATGAAATGTTCCCCTCCCTCCTTTTTGTTGTTCCCCGCTTCTCCCTCCCGCACCACATATCGAAACAAATCATACACCCCGGGGGTTTTCCCCACGCCCCCTCCCATTTCCCCATCCCACCAATCATCGTGGCTCTTATCACGGCGGAAAATCTTAAAACCGTGCGGATCCCAGCTCTACTGTTTTCTTTTTAACACCGACTGCTTCGTAGACGACACCTCAAGCACGGAAAGAATACTATTCATCTTACGGCAAAAAAAGGAATTAAGACAAGCAAACTAGACTGCTGGAGCAAATCGAGGTAAAGGAACCACAGGACGTCTTTGAAAGCAAGCTGCTAACAAATGTGGTGGACTCAGCTGGTAATAGTCTTAGGGGCGATTCGTGCAAAGCTCCTTCTCTCTTTTTTTTCTTCTTTTCACCTTTTAAAAACACGCGTTATATGTGTCACCCAAAGCAACGCTCAAAAAAAATGAAGCAAAAGATTAAACGGCAAGAGGTACAGAAGTCCCACACCCTTCTTGAATTCCCATTCTGAACTGGCAACGGACGCCTTTGACTACTTAAATTTTCGTTTCTTAGCGAAGTACTCCTAGTGCCGTACTTTCCCTTAAAACTAAACAGCAGGAAATACAGATGACTCTTTGGCAACAGCTCTCTTTCATCTGATCGATCTCTTCAGGTAGGGTTGCTCGCGAAGTGGTCAAAAACTAGTCGGGACAAACAGAGTGCAAGAAGTTCCGCTGAGGGAGATCGCCATGAGGATGGGTCGAAAAGAAAAAAGAATGTGATAGCTGACGGGCTCTTCACTGTATGACCTTAAAACTATAACTCGAGTAATAGGGAAGAGCAAGGGAAAATGGAAAACGGTAGCTCGCAAAAACCACGGAGTTGGGGCCAAACCTCCCTTCCGAATACTAGACATTTGCTCTCTTATTGTCTTTTGCTCTCAGTTCACACTAGCATATACCGTTTCCATGTCTAGTATAGCAAATGAGCTCCACTTGAGTTGTTTTGGTATGTCTTTCGATCCACAGTTCTATTTCCTTGAAAACACACCATTGTTCTTACTTTTTGCACAGTTGGTTACTTAAACCATGAGATTCAACATCATGACGCACACTCTGCTGTGTTCAAGCAGCCTCCCTTTTCCTTTTCTCTCTTTGGTTTGCCTTTGGTTTATATTTATTGCTTTTGCGGCCGTCAACCTCCTGATATCTGCTTGCTGCTGTAGAGATAATACGCCTGGGATAGATGCCAGATAGGAGATCGAGCATCTGTTAAACGCACACACGAAGGTAAGTCAGAAAGCGGATAAAGGAAAGTGCGCCGAAACCACACCTAGCAAAGCGAGACGTGGAGAAGTGAAGCATCCGGAGGAAAGACACTTTGTCTTTTGAGAGAGAAACATATAGCTAACACCGAGGCTCTCCAAGGGCACATTGTGCGTACGCTCTACTCTGCTCCTTTGCGTTCCTCCCTTCACTTCCTGGTTTACTCAGATAGCAGCTGAGTTTGGTTTTATCAACCTGCATCTTGCTAGTCTAGGAAGGGCTCGGCATAAGCGGTTTCAGACGTTGATCTGACTGTCTCCCCAGCATTATTGGGCTCGTTCTAAGATGGTGTGGGGGCTGTTGCCGCTTTCTCCTTTTTGGGTTTGAAGGCGATCTGAACGGTCTTGTGGAACTCTCAAGAATACACAGGACCGGGTCTTTTTGGATTGCTATAACAACTTTGGTTTGCCAACTTGAAGACTCGCATATGGCTGTCTCTTGTTATGTGTGTGCGCTTTGTAACTTCAGGAGACGGCTGCTTGCATCAATACTGTCCAGCCAAAAAATGACCAGGAGTTGGTACCAGCTACGAGAAACAGTTTCGAGCTTTTTTCTGTGCAAAAAAGATGGAATAACCGGAGTACAAAACAAGCAAACAACCAAAATCGGTATGTTCTGTTTACGAAGCTAAGTGATGGCACGTCATGAGGCGTTTGAAAAGGTTCCATATTTCAATCATGATCAAATCACCACGAGTTTGCTTCTATATCAAGTGACTGAAACATTGAACGTTTCACCCGGTTAAACATCGAGGTACTTCACAT
>AUXI01000357.1:0-23152 GCA_000482105.1 Crithidia acanthocephali | reverse complement strand
CCTTGAAGCGTCTGAGAGAGTTGTCCGTTTTTTTATTTTCCTCTTTTCTGCCTATCGTCACCACATGGCCGTGTTTACTACACCTGTGCGCTCTGCCACCTGCAATGGCCATCAAAACTCAGTTGAAGCGGCGCGCCGTTAAATCAATACTCTGTTGTCGTTGCTGTTTTTTTCTTTTTCCTTAGCACGTTTTCTCTACTGAGATGCGTTCCAAAAACACACACACACACACACACACACACACACAGACACACACACACAGCACGAAGTGCGGCAAGAGCTGCTCTTTCCGTTTTCACTCACCGTCCACTGCGGCGCCTTGTCAGTTTCTCCGTGCCATGGTTGTCTCTGCAGCCTCAACGACCTCTTTTTCCCCCTTTCTCTATCTCTTCCTTAACTTCATGGAGGTGTGCTCTTGTCTGCGCACGCATTCCCATTGCTGCACACACGCTGCAGTGCCAACCATTTTTCCTCCTTTTTGTTTTCCTGTTCTCACTTCCTCGTGAGAGTTACACACACACGCTACCACCACAACTGAAGTCGTCGACAACGTTTCGTCTAACGAGTCACTGTGCTGCGCCGCTTCGTCGTGTGCTGCCTCGTACACCGTTCGCTTTTCCCAACGCAGCGGCTTTCATCTCTGGTAATCTCGCCAGTGCGCGTGCCGCTTCGACTTTATCGTCACCACCGTCCACCACTCCGACCACCATGAACAACGACGAACGCTACGCGCTGCTCCGCAGCGTCGGCGAGGAGTGCATTCAAGAGAGCGAGTTGCGCAACCTCGTCGAGAAGAAGCCTGGCATCCGCTGCTACGACGGCTTCGAGCCCTCCGGCCGCATGCACATCGCCCAAGGCATCTTCAAGGCCGTAAACGTGAACAAGTGCACGGCCGCCGGCTGCGTGTTCGTCTTCTGGGTGGCGGACTGGTTTGCGCTGATGAACGACAAGGTGGGCGGCGAGCTGGAGAAGATCGGCGTCGTGGGTCGCTACCTCATCGAGGTGTGGAAGGCGGCCGGCATGGACATGGAGAAGGTCGTCTTTCTCTGGAGCAGCTCCGAGATCACGAGCCACGCCGACACGTACTGGCGCATGGTGCTCGACGTTGGCCGGCAGAACACGATCGCCCGCATAAAGAAGTGCTGCACGATCATGGGCAAGGTCGAGGGCACCCTGACGGCCGCCCAGATTCTCTACCCCCTCATGCAGTGCTCCGACATCTTTTACCTGAAGGCGGACATCTGTCAGCTGGGGCTGGACCAGCGCAAGGTGAACATGCTGGCGCGCGAGTACTGCGACCTGATCGGCCGCAAGCTCAAGCCGGTGATTCTGTCCCACCACATGCTGGCCGGGCTGAAGCAAGGGCAGGCGAAGATGAGCAAGAGTGACCCCGACAGCGCCATCTTCATGGAGGACACCGCCGAGGATGTCGCACGCAAGATCGGTCAGGCGTACTGCCCCCGCGTCGCGCAGTCGGCGCACGCCGTCACGGACGACGGTGCACCGGTGGCCACCGATGACCGCAACCCGGTGCTGGACTACTACCAGTGCGTCGTCTACGCCCGCCCCGGTGTGTCCGCCACAATTGACGGCGTCACGTACGCCACCTACGAGGACCTGGAGCGTGCCTTCGTGCAGGGGGCAGTGAGCGAGGCGGGGCTGAAGCAGTGCCTCATCGACGAGGTCAACGCCCTGCTCGACCCCGTGCGTCAGCACTTCGCCACCAACGCCGAGGCACACGAGCTGCTCGAGGCGGTGAAGTCCTTCCGCAAAGACGGTGCGGCTCCGCCACTCGCCGAGACGCCGCTGCCACCGCCACCGGCCGCCCCGCACGCGGTGATGTGGATGCCGGCGTTGCTGAAGGTGCCGCTGGACGTCGCGGCGGCCATGGCGGCGGCGGCGCGCGACTTCCTGGCGGCCAACCCGGGCGGCGCCGTGACACTGGTGCTGCCGGACTGGTCAGCGGTGGCGAGTGATGAAATCACCGGCGTTGAGAAGGACATCAGCGCCGCACTCGAGGTGAACGCGGCGCTGCTGCAGTCCTACGGTCTGCCCGCGGCGGTGAAGCTGGTGAAGGAGAACGACGTTATCTTGGCCAACAGCAACGACTTCTGGGTGGGTGTCATCTCCGTTGGCCGCCGCAACCTGCTGAACCACATCGAGGAACTCTATGGTGGGGAGGTGAAGAACGCTGGTCAGGTGATCGCTGCCCTCATGCGGGTCTCCACGGCACTGCTGCTCTCCGCCTCGCACGTCATCTCCACCTCGCTCGACGGTCAGGTGAACACGCTGGCGCACGAGTACACGAAGGGCCGCATTGCGTGCCTGCAGACCCACGAGGGCAGCCTGCCGGCGCTGCACCGCCCCGACGCTGCCCCGGCGGTGCTTGGCGCGGACGACGTGCTGTACCTCGATGACAACGACATGGACATCCGCCGCAAAATTAAGAAGGCGTACTCGGCGCCGGAGGAGAGTGCCAACCCGGTCATCGCAGTGGCGCAGCACCTGCTGGCGCAGGAGGGCTCGCTGACGGTGGAGCGCGGCGAGGCGAACGGCGGCAACGTGACGTACGACAAGCCGGAGGCGCTGGCGGCGGATTGCGGCAGCGGCGCGCTGCACCCGGCGGATCTCAAGGCGGCAGTATCGAAGGTGTTGCTCGAGCGCTCCGCCGCGGCGCGTGCGCTGCTCAACGGTTCCCTCAAGAAGAGCGTGACAGTGCTGCGCAACGCCGAGAAGAAGATGTCCAAGAAGAAGTAGGACGTTTTAAAGGAAAAACGATACTCTAAGGTGTTTTGAGATAACGGGAGAAATCAAAAAGTGGGAAAAATTTTGCTTTCGAAAGGTGTTGACGGGGGAAAATGTAGAAGGTGTGCCGCTACAGAGAGTGCATCAAAAGAAACAAAAAGGAGAGGTATTGCTCTTTGTGCTTTTTTTTTCCTGCGTGCACGCCTGGATCCATCAGCCACTCTGGTGGCGATGGCCATGTCTTGCAACGCATCGCCATGGTGTCATAATAATAATCAACTTTGTTGTGCTGTAAGCTCTCTCGAAATGCGCCGAATAGTGCACTTTGTGTGAGGCATTCTAAATGCTATCGGAAGATGTTCGAGGCTCAAAGTGAAAGCTGCCTTGCTGTCTGTATTTGTCTAGTCAGTTCGTCCAGAATCGTGAAGGGCAGTGGTGGTGTGTTTTAGGGAAATGAAAGAGCAGCTGCACGATCTGCAACCTTTGCAGCACCCAAGAAGCACGGCACTTTCTGCCACTACAACGCACGTGGATTTGTGCCGGATCGCAGAGAAGCACTCCTTTGGAATGGTGGAAGACATGGTAGCTCGAACACATTCTTCGGGGAGGCGTCTCTCTGTTGTTGGACGCTATCTATGGCCAACGACTCCCTACTCTTCTCTTCCTTGTCATCTCTGATCTCACCAATACATCTATGCCCCCTTCATTCTACTTTTTCTGTTCACTTCGACAACTTTTCTTTGCAGGAGACACCTGTGGAGAGCAAAAGAAGAGCTCTCCCTCTCTCTCGGTTCTCTTTTCTTTTTACTTTTCCTTCAACTTGCCTTTATTGTGGGTCACACTCCTCCATGTGGCCTGCCCGCCCGTCCACACCGCGAACCGTCGGTGACGTCCTGCGACGACCCGTCAGCGGACGCAGAGCCTCGTCGCACCGCCGCGTCTCGGACGATCAGGCGACGTTTTTGACCGAAGGAGACGCGCCGTCGAGTCGGCGCCACGTGTCACTGCGACCGCCCCCACTACCGCCGACGCAGCCGCGACTGCAGTCCGCACCGGGGCCGCGGCACAGCCCCGACATGCTGCGCGAAGCGGTGCTGCCCCCTCGCAGTTCGCGCGGCAGCAGTGCAAAGGTGCACTCCACGACCGTCGCACCCGCCGCCACGAGTCAGCGCTCTCGCCGCCCGGTAGACGAGGCCCTCTTCTGCGCACTGCGGATGGAGGGCGAGGACAGCGTCGCGGCGCAGCTGCGCCAGCTCGGCCCGGAGAAACTCACGGGCGACTTTCGCAGCCTCTGCAGCCGCCTCAGCATGCACCACGTCACCGCGGCGCAGTTCACGTTCCTGTGCGCCGCGGTGCTGAGCGCGGCGGTGTCGCAGCGGGACTGCGAGGTGGTCTTCGCCTTCCTGCGCACTGAGCAGAGCGCCGGTGGTCTCGACGTGGCGGACTTGCTGCTGCGCCTGCGCACGCTTTTCGTTTCGACGGACGTTCTCTGCGCGTTGCAGCTGAAGCGGATGCTCGAGACGAACGCGTTGAGTGAGTGCACCGTGTCGATGGATGAGCTGCACAAGGCCTACGCAGGGCTGCACCGCCTGATGGAGCCTGGTGCGCTGCGGCAGCAGGTGGATGGGCAGTGGAGCGCCGTGCACGACGAACTCTGCCGCATCCACGTCCACTACGCGGTGTTGGTGCCCACGTTGCGGGTCACCGCGCGCCGTCTCGCCCCGACGCTCTGCGCCGTCGTCCAGGCACTGCACTGGGATGGCAGCTGGTCTGCCGCAGCGTCAGAGATGAACGACGGCGCGGCGTCGCAGCTGTCGTCGTCGTCATCGCTGGTGGCACTGCCATGTCGCACCGCCGCGCCGTCCCGCGACGCAACAACTTCCACTCCGCCGCTGCCACTGCAGGCGTCTGTCGAGTCGGCCGTGTCGCACAGCACGGTGCTCGCCACGGTGGCTGACATCTACCTCCAGCGCCTGGCGGAGCAAGACGACGCTGCGGCGCGGGCCCTCACCGCCAGCACCTTTGGCGGCAACTTCGGCGCTGCAACGCGGCAGGCGAGGCGGCGCTCCACCTGGCGTGCGTCGAGCTCCGCGGTGGACGTGACGAACCCGCACTTCGTGGCCGACGTGTACGCCACCGGACGTGTTGTGTGCACACGGGAGTAGGCAGCGTAGTGGAAGCCATCGACGGGCGCTGCAGGGACATGCGGTCTACGGTGTCCATATTCCTGTTGACTTCGATAACATCTGCGACACTTCGATATTGTCGAGTTTCTCCACACGTTCCACCGATGTGGATCGTGAAAGCCGCTCCCCAAAGACACAGAGAGTAGAATTCGATGTAATGTACGGACGCTGGTGTGACCTACACGAGAGCGCCACAAAGAAAACCTAGGAGGGATAGAACAGTTCACTCCTCCCCCACACACTGCAATCTGCTGAACGAGTACCTGCTGAGCGTTGGCATTACGACACGTTTTGTCGTCACTTGGACATCTACTTCAACACCATTAACTTGTCAGCGTTTGACAGCGTTTGGAATTGCTTATTTCACCTTTTTTTTGTACCTGGAAGCGATAGCAAACAGACTTTTTATAATTTGTGTCTGATTGCACTGTCATAATGTAAACGACTGCCTCTTTGGATCCTGTTTCTTCTTTTTTTTTTTCAATGCATTTGTCTCGTGTCTTAATGCCTACGTTGTCTGTGTTTTCGCAGAACTCGAACTCGATTTCGGTGGTGATGTGGAAAGCGTGAAAAGCACAGCAAGTGTTAAGAAAGACACTGTGCTGTGTGCTTTTGGTGTTGCTCGATTGCATTGCTCAAAGTGAGCGCAAAAGAAGAAAAACTGGATGGTTGTGACGGAGTTTGATGACACACAGCTGTATTTGGTGACGCCGTCGCTGCTGTGCGTACTTATTTTTTTACCATGACGCCTCTGGTTCTTCTCTCTCTTATACACTATTCCTCCCTTTCACTGGCACAACGGATGTGCCCATCCACTTCATAGCATCACACCTTACAAACGTTGCGTTGTGCGCGTTGTAAAAACGTACTCTAAAAAACACAATATGCGTCGCTCGCTACTCTGCGTGGTGCTGCTGGCGCTGTGCGCGCTGACTTCCCTCTCCGTCTACGGCCTGCGTGTGAAGCCGACGATCACCTCCCTCACCTTTGATGTCGATAAGGAGGAGGTGTGCCTGTACTCCATGGGCAAAGATTTCTACGAGGGCGTCTCCATGCACTATCACGTGATGGAGGGCGGCACCGACTTCGATGTTTTCATCCGCGACGTGGACGGACACGTCATCTACGCCTCCTACGCCGGTGAACACGAGGACGAGGACCGGGTGTACTTCACGACACACGCCCGCAAGGAGCACGCCTACTGCATCGACAACGCTGACTACTCCGGCTCGCCCAAAGTGATCAAGATGGAGGTGGGTCTCACCTCACTGAAGCGGTGGAAGAGCCGCATTGACCCGCTGCGCAAGCTGATGCTGCGCACGGATGGCTTTGTGATGGGTATGCACGACGATCAAATTCTGCTGCGGCTGAAAGAAGGCGGCATGCGGGAGTGGGTGGAGAAGATCTTCACGATGCTGGTCGTGCGGTCCGTGACGGAGGCGTGTGTGGTGCTGGTGATTGCCTTGCTGAACGCACTGCTCATCTCCTTCATCTTTAAGCGTGCGGCAAAGTAACAACCAGATCTGTCTTCCCTCTCTGCTGGAGGGATGCTGACGAAGCGGTGCTATACGTTTTTTAGGAAGTGTGTCGTTGCAGCGTTGTGCATGTGCATTTTGTGCGTTTCTTTCTTTTTTTTTTCTTCTTCGTGTCCGATGTTCACTTATTATCCCGACTGCCACGAGTAGTGCGCGCAAAAAAAAAAGAAAAAAAGAGAGAAGAAGCAGCAATAGTCGGTGTGTGCTTTCTCCTTGACACACGTTGTAGGCGACGACATCAACAAAAAAAGAAAAGTGTGAGCGGGAAGCAGTTGAAAAGTTGAGTTTTCAGATGCAGCTTTTTTCATACTCTTTTTATCTATGCCGAACGGACTTTAATTTGTTTCGTGGAAGGGGAGATTCGTCGGTGCTTCCACTTTGCTCCGAAGAGCCGTATGCCCGAGGCGTCTCGTAGACCGAATCCCTTGCCTTTAATTTCTCCCCGTCTCTTTTTTTCCCCTTTTTACCTCGCCTGTGCACTGGTGTCTTTGGAGGAATCAACGCTGCTTTGTTTTACACATTCAGACTAGCAAAAAAAAAAATAGGAACCCATATTCAACCCACTGTGTCTGCTGCATCATCAACGACACTCCTGCTCACCCTCACCTCTTATCCTATCTAGCACCGCAACAACAACAAAAGCGATCTCTTACCTTTCTTTCTTTTTTTCTTCCGTCACGATGTTCCGTCGCGTCACGCTCCCGCTGGGCACCACGGCTGCTCTCAGCGCCTTCAGCATGGCCACCCGCGCCGCGCACCACAAGCCCACCACGCACGACTGGTCGCACATTCTGCCGCAGACCATGTCGACGGAGGCACGTGCCGCCCTGCAGGCACAGAGCCACCGCACGGTTTCTGCGGTAGTCCCTGGTGAGATGTTCATGCGTCACTGGATCGCTGCGGAGCAGTCGACGGTGTCCGTTGTGAACCGTGTTATCTCTGGTATCATTGCGGTGTGCACGATGATCTGGGCTGCTGGCTACGCCACGCTGGGCTACAACGGCCACAACTCCGCCCACGTAGCGGGATGGATGTTCATTGCCTACTGGCTGGTGCTGCACACGCACATGATGTGGCTGGCCCCGACCTTCCTCGGCCTGGCGCTGCTGGAGCTGGTCCTGAACTAGAAGGGACACTGCTTCTTGCCTACCCTGTCTTTTGTTGCGGTTGTTGTGTTGTGAAGCGGCGTGACTGCATGGCTTCTTTGCCCTGGAAGCGACTGCTGTGTTCTGTAAAGTTCTTTTTCCTTTGTGTTGTTCTTTCTAGTGATAGCGGATGGCGATGAAGAGGAAGGCCTGGAGCTTTACGCACCGACGCCGAAACACACACGCGCGCGTTGAGAAGCCCGTACATGTTTGCGTTTGCTCTTCACCTTTTTTTTTTTTTTAACTCTTTGTCGATAGATGGCGAGGAAGCTGAGGCTTTCGTTTCTCATACTTTCTCTTCCTCTTTTTCTCTCCCACGGAGATCACACGTGCACCATATGTGGTGCGGTACCTTGACTTCTTTTGGGATTCTCTTCACCAGTTTTCTTCCATTTTTTTTTTACTCACCTTAGTCAATTATCATCAGAGCGACTTCTGCCTTAGAAAGTATTGCGATTCGATAAAAAGAAAGAAGAACAGTAAAAAAATTAAAAACATATATATGAGCGCTGTCTCTCTTTTCAAAGCGTGTGTGCTTTCTGTCTATGTGTGGTGAAGAAGACCACGCATCGTGACGGACGCAAGCTACCTCGTCAACTAACCGTCTCGTGCTCGATCTTTGCTTGCGCCAAAAAGAAAGAAAAAAGAGTTGCTTTTTTTCTTTTTTCAGAAACACTTGTGACCTCCATCGTAGACTTCAGTGACCGCTTCAGACGCGGACTACATGGACAGTGGCACTCTTTGCCTTCATCACTGTGGTACAGCCACGAGTAGCAATCTCTCCCATCACCTTCCTATTTCTCTGCCGCGCTGCCTTCTTTAAGCGCCTCTCATCAACGCAGTATCACAGCTGCGCCTCCTCTCTTGGTGCATCGAGAGGTAAGCACGCACATCTACACGGGCGCCTGTCTTCTTCGCTTCTTTTTGTTACTGCACTCGATCGTGGTGAGAATTGGTGCCGTGTCGTCGTGGCAGTCACCTCACCTTCTCCAGTCTGCGAACGCAGACTCCTGTTCCGACCGTAGCTTTGGTATACGCTGTCGCTCTCACACGCGCTGACACCACACTTTCAGAAAACAACAACAACAACAAAGAAACTCGACAGCAATGGACAAGTATACCAAGGTGAAGGCAATCGGGAAGGGCAACATGGGCACCTGCACCCTAGCCCGCAACAACGAAGACGGGCAGTGCTACGTCATCAAGCAGGTCGACCTCACGCGCCTTAGCAAGAAGGACCGTCAGCAGAGCCTCAACGAAGCACGCGTGCTGAGTTCGCTGCGCCACCCAAACATTATCAACTACGTCGACAGCTTTCTCGCACGCAAATCGGACAGCCTGTGCATCGTAATGGAGTTCGCCGATGGCGGTGACCTCAGCACGCGGCTCAAGAAGAACTACGGTGTGAACCTGCCGGAGCGGCAGGTGCTGGATTGGCTTATTCAGTTGGTGCTCAGTCTTCAGTACATCCACCAGCGCAAGATTCTGCACCGCGACGTCAAGACGCAGAACATCTTCCTCACCAGCGAAAGCCTCATCAAACTTGGCGACTTTGGTATCGCGCGAACGCTCGCCAGCACCTATGACCAAGCGCAGACTTTCGTCGGCACGCCGTACTACCTGTCCCCGGAGCTCATCTTAGAAAAACCCTATGACCACCGCAGTGATGTGTGGGCACTGGGTGTGGTGCTCTACGAAGTCATGACGATGAACCACCCCTTCAACGCGAAGGACATGAAGGGCCTGCTGCAGTGCATCCTGGCCGTGCAGTACGACCCGCTGCCGATGGTGTACAGCTCCGCCCTGCGTGAGATTGTGACGCGCATGCTGGTCCGGAAGCCAGCCGACCGCATCGAACTGCAGGAGGTGTTGCGGATGCCAATTGTGCACAATCGGATGCGGCAGTGGCTGACCGACCCTGACGCAGTTCCCCGCCACTACGTCCGCTCACTGTGCAAGCACGGACTGCTGCCAGCGGACGTCCTCGCGGCGGCCGGCGCAGGCGGTGCGGCGATGCCGTCACTTTTGACCGTCGGCGAGGCGGCGGCGGCAGCGGCGGCGGCGGCGTCGGTGGACAAACGACGGCCCTCCGCCTCCGCCTCCGGTTACATTGACCCGCACACGCCGCTGACGGAGCCGCAGCAACGCCAGGAGCCTTCAGGCAACTACAGTGACCGCACGGCGGTGGTCTCCCTGGCTGTCCGCGGCCCCGCCGCCAACCGTGAACCGCCGGACTGCGTGCGGCCGCACGTGCCTCCGCTGCTCTCGAGTTCGTCGCCCGCGCCTCACCTCCCCCGTGCGCTACCCGCCGTGCACTACCACCTGCAGGGCGGCGTCGCACCCCTCAGCAGTCCCCCGCCGCCCCTCCTCACCCCGCAACACGCCACACCGCCGCCGCCATCGAATGTGGCACTGCGACTGCCGCTGACGGCGCAGGAGCGGCCATCAAACCGTAAACGCAGTGAGGTGTCGCGGCAGCCGTCCGTGTCACCGCCGCCGTCGCACTTGTCGAGTGGCCGCAGCCGCAAGACCGGCCGCGCGTTGGCCCGTCCGTACGTGGCGCAGCTGCACGTGTCGCCTGCGCCGTACGTGGCGGACCGCAGTCCCGCCGCCTCCCCGCCAAGTCACCTCCTCCTGGCGAACCCACGCAAACACGCCAACGACGTGCGCCGCGGCTACCCGGCCGCGCGGGCCTCGCCCATCTATCTCAATCCGCTCTACCGCCCTCCCAACCCGGTGGCACCGCCCTACAGCCAACTCGCGCCAATCCCTGCCCCGACGTCGGACATTAAAGCGATGTTGCACCGTGCAGCCGTGGACCGTGCACGGCGGCGGCAGGAGCTGAATTAGTAGCATTACGTGGCTGTGCATCTGCGTCAATCGAGTATCACCTTTTTTGCTTGTTTGTTCGCTTGTTTGTGTATCTGCTTGCTGTGGTAGGAAGGCTTTTGTACTTTTACATGTTCTTTTTTTTTCTTACTGTGACAGTAACGATGTTTATTTACACTTACGAGTAATTTCTTTTGCTTTTTTTACTTTTCCTCTTTCTGCTTTCGTTGAAGTCAGCATCTGGCTGGCTTCCATCCTTTGCTTTTATTCCCTTTGGAGACTTCTTTTTTTTACTATTATTATCTAATCACGTTTCTTTACCCTTGCATCACTCACTGCGTACGCTCGTGCCATGTGCCGTGAAATGCGCACGCAGCTTTACTTGTGTTTTGCCTTTTCGTACTGCATTTCGACGATACACTTTTCCACTTGTGCCTGTGCGTCTCTTTGATTCGGAGCACAACTAAGATGTGGAGAGCGCTGAGTGGCAGTGCTGTGATTTCTATCGCTGCCGGCTTCTTTGAGAGGTCAATAAACTCAAGGGTGCCATGCGTGGTTTTGTTTCCATGCGCCTCACCTACATCAAGGACAGATATGCGAATAGCGTTCCATAGCGCTTCAGAGACCCAGAAGAATTAACCTTTTCGCTTGACGACACACAGTTCTTCTCCTCGTTTGTTCTTATTGTCGCGGTACATTAGCACTTTTTTTTTGCTTTCCCCTTGGAATTTTTATACTGTGTATTCTTCTCCTTTCATGTGCGTGTTACAACTTCATCTTTGACCTTTTATTTTCCTCCACCAACATGTACATTTCTTGTGTTCTCTTCTTGTGTGCGTTCAGCTTCTCCGTGACTTCAAACATGAATCTCCCAACGACAAACAGTGGCGCACTGCCTACACGCACCCACACAAATGCGCTACTTTCTCAAAAGTAGGCACTCATATAACAGTAAAGGGGAAGAAATACGTACGATCGAGGCGCTGCAGGGCATTGCGCGTCAACGCCTTAGAAAGAAAGAAGCGATTGTTTCTGCAGTACGAGTCATGCACGGCTCCACGCAGAGTGACGTGTTGTCGTGTGTCAGTGAAACCTGAGTGTGGCACTCCGTGTATTAAAATCAACGCTTCCAAAGAAAAAAAAAGAAAGCAATTGTTTGCTTTCTCTTTCCCTTCTCTCTCTCTCCCTCTTCTCTGCACTTTTGTGTGTCATACCTCAACAGAATCCCCCTTTTTTTTTGTAGCAGCTGGCACACTCTCCTGTGGATACCTCGTAACCACAACAAGGAAAGCTTATTGTTGTCTATCCGGCGGCAGACGCTCTTGTGCTTTTTTCTGGTTCTGCTCGTCCGATCTGTGCGACTACGACGGTGCACCGTGCCCTCTCGCTGCCATGGAAGCCGCCGGGTGGGATGAGGCGGAGGAGGACAGCGGACGATTTCTGCGCGAGGAGCCGCCGCGTGTGTCGGCCCTGCCGGTGAACATTCGCTACCGCGCCTTCGCCCCTGCAGCGCAGGACGCCGCCGTGCGGGCCGGCCGATCCGCGCATGACTTCTTTTTGTACCGCCGCCGCCGTCTCGATGCGGCGAT
Source organism: Crithidia acanthocephali (assembly GCA_000482105.1). NCBI lineage: Eukaryota > Euglenozoa > Kinetoplastea > Trypanosomatida > Trypanosomatidae > Crithidia > Crithidia acanthocephali. The sequence continues at coordinate 11,123 of AUXI01000357.1, read as the reverse complement.
GGAGGCGGAGCTGGCGGCGTGCGGGGCCCCCGTTGTGCAGCCGCTGCAGTCCGTGCTGACGGACTCCTTCGCCATTGCGCAGCGGCAGCAGGCGACCTACCAGTGGCTGGGCCAGCGCCACCCCGCGGAAGAAATTCTCCACCGCTTTGCCGTCGATCGCAAGCTGAATGCCGCGCCATGCCTGGCGGCGGTAAACCGTGCCTTGAGTGTGCTGGGCCGCGAAGGCGGCACCGACGCGGTGCTGGACGTGCTGGAGGACGTGCTGCTGGACAGTGCTGTGATTCCACTCAGCACGCTGCTTGAGGCCATCAAGGCGCTGCCGGGGCAGCCGGTGCGCGCGGCCCGCGTTGCTCTCGCCTTCAAGGACTCGCTGGGCAATCAACGCGTGCCGTCGAGCGTGTGGGGGAACTTAGCTGCTGCGTTGGCGCAGGCCGCCCTGCAGCAACCTCACCCACTCGAGGAGCACTTCATGGATCTGTACGAGCGCATTCTCGCCATGGTGCGTGCCACCGCCGGCTGGCTGACCGACGCGATGATCATCTCCTTCGGTCGCTGCCTGCTGGCAAGCCACAAGCCCAACGGCGCCGTGATGCGTCTTGTCCGCGAGGAGCTGCTGAGTGGCCGCAGCCGAGGCGCACTCGTCACCTCGCCGCTGCATCTCGGAGCCTTTTTAAGCGACGTCGTGGTGCACCTGTGCTCGCAGGAGGGCAGATCACGCAAGAGCAGCAGTCAAAGTAGCACGGTGCGTCGTCAACCACCGGACAGAGACACGCTGCTCTTTGCCACGGAGGTGGTGCGGTACGCCTACGCATCACAGCTGCAACTCGTGCCGCGAGTCTTTGACGACGTCCTTGCCTTGTGTGACGCGCGCCGCGACTACGGCCACATGACGGTGCTGTTCGTTGCCATGTGCGTTCTCTCCACCCCGACGCTGCGCTCCACGCTCCGTGTTGTGGAGGTGGTGGTGCAGGTGTCGGAGGTGCGTGCGTGGCTGCAGCGCGTGCTGCACCTCAACTGCACCAGCTTCTTCCTCTGGTGCGTGCAGCGCTTCCCTGGACTCTACCAGGCGCCACTGGAGGGGGAGGCGCAGCGCCGTGCAACACGACATCTCTTTGCCCTCCTCGGCAGTCTCGCGGTGGAGGAGGGCCAGGCGGCGCGGCTGCCGAGCGTCTGCCACTTTTTGACCCACGAGACGGCCATGCCGCCGGCGCTGGCGGCCGTCGCCGTGTCCGCAGCGGTGCGGCGCTACCGCGAGCTGCGCTGCGCTGCCCCCAAGTCCGTCCTCCACGCCCTGCGCGATCAGCACGACGACGTATTACGAGCCACGCTGCACCTCCCGCCACAGACGGCCGCATCGACAGCGGCACAGCCGACAACGATCAGCGTGGAGGCGGAGCTGCAGCGCCTTTTCACCTCCGCGGCGGTCTACTGCACCGTACTGAGCGCCACAGCCCTCTCCACGCTGGCGGCACGCGAGGCGTCGGAGCAGGCCTATGTGCGAATGATGGAGACCTACCGCCGCAAGGCGGGGGCGGTGGCGGTGGTGCCTTTCGAGTGCATCTGCGTGTCTTTCGGCTTGGCGGACGGCGCGCTGGCGATGCTGCGCCGCTGGCACCGCGACTACGACTGGTTGGCGGTTCTGCCCTTGGCGCTGTCGCTGCAGTTGGAAGGGTCCAGTGCCGCCGAGGTCTGCAAGGCCGCCTTTACGGCAGTCAAGAAGATCCACAGCAAAGTTCTGTTTATTGGTGGTTCCGAGGAGGAGGTGGCTGCTGCCAAGGCGAATGGCGTGGAGCCCGCCGTGGCGATGGGCGCTCTGGTGCGGCGTCTCTCCAGCTGAGGCAGCCACGGTGTGTTTTGCTCGAGGTGTAGAATCTTGTTGTGCTCATGCCCCTGTAAATCTTACAACACCTACACGCAAATGTAGGTCAAATGAAACGCAAATAAAACAGTTTTTCTTGAAAGATGAAAAGGAATGAACCTATTATTTCTGTTTGTTCTGTTTTGCCTTGGGCTTTATGGTCTTTGTATAACAGTTTCGAATGCGCATCGTTTCCTCTCCACTTGTCTGTCCAAACATGGAAAAGTTAACGAGATGCAATGCCTATTCTCCTACCCACTGCGTGAGCCACTCTTGCTTCTCTTCCCTCTCCTTCCATCTTTGTTTCCCTCCCTTCTCAAACACACACAGCAGCTGTCGAAAGGTCTTTTTATTGTCAGACTTGGTTTGGCCGCGCTGAGAAGGAAAACGGGAAAAGCGCACGCGTGCCAGACGATAGAAGTGTTTCAGTCTTCCCCTTTCGCTTTTTTTTTTCGACTGTCTTCCTTTTTTCCTTTTTTTTAAAAATGACTGCCCCCGTATCCGAGAAGCAGCCGAAGCCGCTGCATACGTACCCTTCGGGCCTGCAGGTCAGCAGCCGCACCATCGCTCACTACGGCCTTGACAGCACCCGCCACAACGCCATCGGCTACCTCGGCCACAACACGGTTCTGACCAGCGGAGGCAAGTTTGTCCTCTTCCTTCATCTCGACAGCGGCACGGTCGAGTCACTGGACGGGCCGGCGGATGGCGCAGTCGGTGCCGTTGCTGTGCACCCCAGCCGCCTCTTTTATGTGGTGGGTGAGCGCCGCCCGGCTGATCCACTCATTCAAGCCTACGACTGGCCCTCGAAGAAGTCGGCGAAGACGTTTAGCGGCGGAGCTGAAGTGGGTTACAGTGCCTTCGCCTTCAACGAAGACGGCAGCCGCTTCGCCTCCGTGGCGAGTGCGCCAGACTACACGCTGGCCATCTGGGACTGGTCCAGCGCGACGCTGCTGTTGCGCAGCAAGTGCTTCGGCACTGACGTCTACACCATCGCCTTCAGCCGCTTCGACGACTCCCTGCTCGTCTCGGGTGGCGCCGGCCACCTCAAGTTCTGGGCCATGGCGAACACCTTCACGGGAAAGAAGCTGCAGGGCTCGCTGGGCAAGTTCGGCCGCCACGAGATCTCCGACGTCGACGCCTTCACGGTGCTGTCGGACGGCAAGGTGCTCTCCGGCTCCGACGGTGGTGACCTGCTGCTGTGGGAGGGCGACTTGATTGTCTGCACCTTCGCCCGCGCCTTTGCGGTGGATGAGAACGGGGCGAACGGCGTGGGCCAGACGCCGTACGACATCATCCCCTGCCACGACGGCGCCATCCACTTCGTCTCGTTGCAGGGGCCGTACGTGGTGACCGCCGGCGATGACGGCTTCATGCGGTACTGGACACTGCGGGAGTTGGAGGTGGCGGCCGGGAAAGGGCTGCCGCCCTACTACGCCCCCGCCTGCGTGCACGAGGTGCGAGTGGGGCCGGCCTTCCGCACCCGCTCCGTCACCCTCGACGACGAGAGCGGCCGGTGGGTGCTGATGGACGTCTACGGCAGCGTCGCGTCGCTGCCAAATCCTCTAGCCGGTGGCAAGACCCTACCGGCCACGGACGACGCCGCAGCCGCAGCGGGAGAGAAGGAAACGGCAACGATACATTTCCAGCTGAACGGTGCGCCGCTGACGTGCGCTGCCGTCTCACCGGTGCAGCCACTGGCGATCACCGGAGGCGTGGACGGCGTTGTGCGCTGCTACGACGCCGTGCGCTGCGTGGAGCGCTGCCGGCTGGCCCCGCTGCTCAGTGCGGCGGCGTTGCCTGATCCGATCGCCGTGGTGGCGCTGGAAGTGCTGGCGCCGTTCTCGAACACCAAGTGCACGCGTGTCGTCGCTGGCTACGCGGATGGTGTGGTGCGGCTGCTGGAGGTGGTGGAGCAGAACAGCGTGGTGCGCATGGTCGGCCAGTGGAAGGCGCACGCCGACGACCTCGTCGCCGTCGCCGTGAGCGAAAATGCGGCGCAGCTCGCGAGCGTCTCGAGCAGCGGCGACGTTTTCTTCTTCGCGGTGGAGACCGGCGGCGCGACGGCCCCTGTCACACTGCGGCCACTCGGCTTCTGCACCGCGCCACTGCCAAAGCCGACGTGTGCGGCGTGGGACGCCAACGCGAGCGGCGGCAACGGGGGCTGCTTCCTGGGCTACGCGGGCGGGCAGCTGCTCTCGGTGCACGCCCCCGCAGCGGACGCCGTCGACCACGCCAGCGGTTTTGTGTTCGGGTGCGACTACGACCTCGTCGCGATTCGCCAGCGCCAGCTGCCCCCACCAAAGACGGAGGCGGAGGAGCTCGACATGGCGGCGGAAGCGGCGGCAGTGCTGCAGGAGGAAGACAGCGGGCCGTGGCCCGTCGCCTTTGTGGCGCGGCTGCCCGGTGAGGAAGGCATAGCCGTTGGCATGGCCAAGGCGGAGCTGGCCTACCTCTACAAGGCGACGGTGCGTTACCCGAATCAGCTGCGCCTGCCGCCGCTGCCCGCCACCGGTGTGGAGCCGCCGAACTATGTGGAGGACCCGGTGATGAACCTGTGCTACCGCGACTGCGTGCCAGAGGCGGCGTTCGTCAGCCCCAACGGCAGCCTCGTTATTTGCGCCGCTGGCAATCAGATGCTGCTGCGCGAGGCGGCCCAGCGCGATCGGGTGTTGCTGCTCGGTGCCGCGCACGACAGCACCAGCGGTGCCGTGATGGGTGCTTTTGTTTCCCACGATGGCAGCGTCGTCGTCTCCGCCGGCTCCGACGGCATGCTGGTCACGCAGTTGCGCAGCGGATACACCGCCCCGGATCCCCTCCCACCTGCCTTTGTTGCCGCGGTCGCTAGCGAGTCGTCGACGGCGTCTGCCACGGCTGCGACCACCGGCAAGGCGAAGGCGGCTGCGGCAGCACCGGTGCTATCGGTGCAGGCACAGAAGGAAGCCGACGACGCCGCCCACGCCGCGGCGGAGAAGGCGGAGCGACTGCGTGTGTTCGTGGAGAAGCTGGCGGTGGTGCGCGCCGACTACGCGCGTCTGCTGAAGCGCAACGAGGAGCTGCCCCCGGAGCAGCGCCTCAGCGGGGATGAGTTGGAGCTCGACGCGTCACTGCGCGCGGCGCTCGAGGTCGAGAAGCAGCGGCGGGTGAAGGAGGCAGGGCAGGAGTTCGTCCTCTCCACCGCCCGTGAGGACGCCAAGACGGAGAAGCTGCGCAGCCGCTTCGTGACGAATCTCCTCTGCGACCGCTTTCAGCTGTTTGCGCTGGAGGACGACTTCGCCGTCGCCTCCTTTCGCCTCCGCAACCCACAGGAGTCCATCGCACGACTCACGGCGGCCGTGAAGCAGCTGGAGCTGTCCGACGGCGGCTCCGACACGGAGGCAGAGGAGGAGGAGGAGGGGGCCACCGGCGGCCGCCAGGACGGCGACGGCACCGCGCAAGACGGTGGTCGTGCAGGGGACGCCACAGGAGCGGCGTCAGCGCTGGCGGACGGCACGGTGGGTGGAGGAGCTGTTGTACAGGACGCGGCGACGACGACGGCGGAGCGGGCCGCGCTGGCGGCGACTCGTGACGCCGCGGCGGGAACTGAGTCGGCCATCGGTGCCTCGGTAAAGCAGCAGCTAGACAAGATGGACTCGCGCCGTCGAGAGCGGCTGGAGCGGCGGCTCGGCTACGCACAGCTCATGGCCCGCACCCCCAACCCCGCCGCCGAGGATGCGGCGCTAGCGCGCCAGCTGGAAATGGACCTGCGGCAGCGTGGCGAGTGCACCTTCCGCACAGACGCCGGTTACCGCAGCGAGCACGCCTTCCGGCCCACCGCGACGGCGAAGCTGCAGCGCATGATCGCGCTGATGGGTGACATCGTCCGCATGAAGGCTGATTTCAACGACGACCTGCTGCAGCTGCGCACGGAGAAGCGGGCAGCGCTCGTCACCTTTAATCAGCTCCGCACTGCCCACGCTAGGGTTCGCTTTCAGCTTGGTCTCGCCGCCTCTGCAGAGGCCGCCGCGCTGTCCCTCACAGTGGAGGAGGAGCCGGAGTCGCTCTACGTGATGGACCGCGAGAAGCTTGAGATGTACAACCGACGCAAAACGGAGGAGCGCGCGAGAGCGGAGGAGGAAAAGAAGGCGCAGCGTGGCTTCGGCGCCGACTTGGCCGGTGCGCAGGCACGCGAGCGCTCGCGTGGGAGTTCCGCCACGGCCGGTGCCGCCGGTGCCGCAGGCGCCGCAGCGGCAGCCACGAGCGGACCTCGCAGCAGTGCCGTTGGTGCGGCTGCGGCTGCGGCTGCGGCTGCTGGGAAGCGGTCGACCAAAGGCGGTCACCACGCCTCGACGATCGAGCGCGGGTCACGGCAGAGCACCATCTCCGGCTTTGCGATGCGGGAGCGCATGGACGCCGAGCTGAGAGGGAAGCTGGAGAACATAAAGCTCTCGCCAGAGGAGAAGGAGGAGCGGGATATGGAGAGGGCAGTGCTGGAGCGCGAGCTGGCGCAGCTGGAGACTGCCATGGCCGCCCTTCGCGCCACCTTCAACGACAAGCTCGAGGCGCTGCGCCTGCGCCGCGCCAACGTGGACGCCGATCTAAGCCTCGCCTGCGGCCGGCTCACACTGCTGTTCCGCGAGTACCAGCTCCTCCTCGTCTTCCGCTCACAGGACAAGAAGCTGAAGGCGGCACTGAACTCGGTGCGGCACGAGCGTGAGGAGGTGCAGGGCGCCATCACCACGCAGCACCACGTCGTCACCTCGACAGAGGAACGCATCAAGCAACTGGCGGTGCAACTGAAGGCGAGCAATCAGACTGCCGAGGCCTACCTCGACGAGCACTGCCCCGCCGACAAGCTGAACTACATCAAAAAGGTGTACTACCGCGCGTTGAAGCGGCGACGGCACGGCGAGGCGGCGGACGACGACGACGACGTGACGAGCGACGACGAGGACGAAGAAGAGGACGACGGCATTGGCGAGGAGGTGCGGCCGCCGAATTGCACCGTGGAGGCGTGGGAGAAGATGCTGGCCTACCGCGAGACCCGCCTGGATCTGACCGACGCAGCGGAGGCCGCCAAGGCTGACGTCGCGGCGACCCGCAAGAAGCTGGAGAAGAGTGAGCAGATGGTGCAGCAGCTGGCAGAGCGGCTCAAGTCCTGCAAGCACGAGATTCAGGTCCTTGAGGCGCAGAAGCGACAGGAACTAAACATGCTCAGCACCGTGGTCCCGCTGCGGCTCAGTCAGGTTCGCTGCCTCGACCGCAATTTGCGCGTCCCGGCGCGGCTCTACGAGGAGCCGGTGGTGGTCATCTCAGACGGGCAAGTGGCGGCGCTGCGCCAGCGCATCTACGACCTTGCAGTGCAGAAGCAGCTGCGGCGCGACGAGGTGACGAGCATGGCGGCGGAGCTGCAGCAGCTGAAGGATGCCCGTGAGGCCGCGCGGCGGGTCTACCAGGAGTGGCAGGCGAAGGTGACGGAGGTGATGCTGCTGAAGTTCGGCCAGCACGTCGACCTCGAGATGCTCGAGTCGTGCGGCTCCAGCTGGGCTATCGAGGCGAAGAAGGAGGAGCTGCGGCACCTGGAGCTGAAGTGGGCCCGAGCGGTGCGCAAGATGGAGAATCAAATTGCAGAGCTGCGGACGCGGCTGCAGGGCACCGTCTTTGAGAACACAAGTCTTCTGCAGAACCTCGGCGACCTCGAGATGGAGCGTCAGCAGGTGGACACGGCGCTCTCGCAGGCCACGGCGAAGACGGTGCAGCAGTACCGCGGCCACACCGTGGCCTCGAAGCACGAGCGCTCCGTGTTGCGTGAGCTGATCACGGCGCAGCAGGAGGAGGTCGACGCACTGAACGCCGAAATTGTGATGCTGAAGCGCAAGGGCGGCCACGTATACAGTCCCGCCGTGATGTGATGCGTCTCTCTGATGTACGAACGTGTTGCGCACACGTGTGTACGTGCTGGTTACTGTTCTGTCTTTGTTTTTATTGTTTTCTCGTCCACAATGTACATTTTCTCCCCGACAGTGATGTCTCATGTTTCATTTAAGGTTCTTTTTTTTTTGTGGGTGTCGTGGTGTTCTCCTGCGCAATCATACACGCACCAGAAACGCACACATACACACTTACACGCAAGCAAGCGTCAGACCGAGTGCTTCCGATCGCGTTGATTGCCCCCACGTTGTTCGAATCTCGATGTTTATTAGTGCTATCACTACTCCTGTACTCCTACACACAAAAAGCATAAGCAGCGCTGACGCATCGTCTTGACGGGTTAACATCGCGTTCAGCGTGCCCTGCAGCTCCGATACATTTCCGTGAACACGGTTATCGACTGTTGGTTCGGATGCAGCTTGTAGTGCAGTTGGCGTACGCATTCGGAAGCGTTCCTGATGTTCGTGTCGCATGGTATGGTGCCCAATCCCTTCGCGGTCACTCCCACGTAGTGACTCCACTCTGACAAGCCTCTCACTTACTACCTTTTGATGTCTTGCGGTTCTCACCCCCTTTCCTTGACCCACCCTTGACTATCTCTCTTTCTTCTTTTTTCTCCGTCTCACCACATTACTTCAAACCTCAATCTCAACAACACCAACGACGCCAGAAGTATTAATTAGCAGAGGCATCTTTCATCTACTGTTTTCTTTTTTTTCTTTGTTTCACGTGAACAAATCCTGTACCTTTCTTCATTCAAGGAATCATTCCTGCGTCATTGTCATTTTTTTTTCCCTTTTAGTACCGCAAACTTTTAACAAAAAAATTGCTGTTAGCTCCATCAAGTCGGACAATAGCAGTTTCTTCTATTGATTACTGTTATCCCGCCTTACATAGACAATACCGTTTTGCTTCTGTAGTCTGCCTCTTCCAGGTCCGCTACACAGGTGTACGCTCCAACACACACACTCACACACACGGACGCTTACCCCTAAGCAAACTGTTTCTTCCTCACTTTTTCTTGGCCTCAGATTGTGACCGCCATGTCGCTTTTTGGTGAGCCCCTGCCGTTCGAGGACGAGACGGCCGCCTCGCTGATCCGCCGCTCCGGCTTCCCGCCAGAGGGGACGTACGACCAGATGCCGGAGGTATACCTCTGCCCGTGCTGCAGTGAGTTTAGCAAGCAGCAGGAGCGCGAGCGCCTTCTGCGCGAGGCCCGCGACGCGAAGGAGGCGGAGCGCCGCCGGCTGATGCAGCTCGATGTGTTCGACGAACGCGCCAAGCCGCTGCCCTCCGGCGAGTCGCGCCGCAAGGCGTACCGCCGCATCGTGGAGGACGAGGAGCCGGTGGAGTCCGCGCCGAGTGTGCCGCCGCCACCGCCGACGCTGGACGAGCTGCGCCGCGCGAAGCGTGACCAGAACGTGCCGAAGCTGGTGGTGACGGTGCATCACGGCCGCAACATCAGCGCCGAGGCCGCGGACCCGATCTCCGTCATTGTGCGCTGCGGTGCCTTCGAGGGCCAGACCGCCAAGGTGCCGCGCGGGACGGAGGTGCTGACGCCGTGGGAGGAGCTCTTCGAGTTCCCCTACATGAACGCCAACGAGCCACTGGAGGTGCTGGTGGTGAACGACGCGCTGCCGGAGTCGAACGACCAGCTGGTGGGTGGCGTGGTGATCCCGAGCGGTGCGCTGCACGACCGCGAGCGCGGCGACCAGGAGTCGGTGCCGGTGATGCCGGAGGAGAGCATGCACAACGGCTACGGCACCTGCAAGGAGGGTCCGCTGGGCAGCATCGTCGCGTCGTGGTACGTGCGCAACGGCGACGAGAAGATGGACGAGACGGCGATGGAGCAGCAGACCCTGGCCGCGCCGCTCGGCTGCACCTTCGTCGCCCACCGCCTCTTCCAGTACACCGACCACGGCGCCGAGCCCTACCCGGGCGGCGTGCTGTGCGTGCTGCGTGACACCGACGACAACTGCTCCGAGTCGGTGCTCTACACCCCCGGCTCCGACGCCGAGCCGTCGCTCTCGCCGTACCAGACGAAGGAGGGCTACCACTACCTGCCAGAGAACCCGTCGCAGCTGATGCAGCTGAACACGGAGAAGAAGCTGGGCCACATCCTCGTCTGCGTGCCAAAGCAGGAGGAGGCCGCCGGCGACGAGGAGGAGGAGCTGCTCGTCATCGGTGCCGTCCCGCTAGACTTCGAGCGGCTGTACAACAAGGGCACGGCGGTGCTGCTCATTGAGTCCAAGTCGAAGGAGGACGCCCTGTGGGGTGAGATCTCGATCGAGTGGGCCAACATGCCGTTAGACGAGGAGAACCCGCACCCGGCGCTGTTGGAGGTGCAGAAGGAGTCGCTCTTCGTCACGGTGGTGCGCGGCCTCAACCTCACCCGGTCCAACGGCGAGGCCATCGACAACAGCTACGTCACCGTCGCCACGGGGGAGCTGGAGGGTGCCACGGTGGAGGCCCCAGCCGTCGAGGATGAGGAGGGCAACCACGTCATCAACTGGAACCAGGAGGTGCGCTTCATTGAGGTGGACCCCGACCAGCGCGACCTCGAGGTGCAGGCCTACGAGAAGGATCGCCTCATCTCCGTCGGAACCTGCGACATCGGCAGTGATGACGAGGGCGTCGTCATCATCCAGATGCACCAGGCCGACGACCCAAGCGAGCGTGCAGGTGAGATCGTTGTCAGCTACAAGCGCCTCCACGCCCCGCGCTCCGCCGAAGAGGCGGCGCAGGCGCGTGCGGCGGATATCGCGGCGGACAAGGCCGCCCACGACGAGGAGGACGAGGAAGACGAGGAGCGCGAGGAGGCGGCGCGCCACGGCGGCTACGGCGAGTCGGACGCCGACCGCCACCACGGCGACGGCGACGAGGAGGCGGAGGAGGAGGCGGAGGAGGAATCCGAGGAGGAGCCGGAGCCAGCGGATGTGGAGCCGGTGCCGGAGCACCCCATCGGCATTCGACCATGAAGACCACGACGAGGCGGAGGAGCGCGACGTGCACGAGGCGATGGAGGAAGAGGAAGAGGAGCGTCACGAAGAGGAGGAGGAGGAAGAGGCTCACGAGGAGGAGGAGGAGGAGGCCCAGGAGGAGGCCCAGGAGGAGGCGGAGGAGGAGGCCCACGAAGAAGAAGAGGCGGAGGAGGAAGCTCATGAGGAGGAGGAGGAAGAGGAGCACCATGAGGAGGAGGAGGAGGAGGCTCAGGATGCTCAAGAAGAAGAGGAGGAGGCTCAGGAGGCAGTCGAGGAGGAGGAGGAAGCCGAGGAGCACCACGAAGAGGAGGAGGCAGAAGAGGAGCACCACGAGGAGGAAGAGGCAGAAGAGGAGGCGCACGAGGAGGAGGAGT
>AUXI01000356.1:0-23169 GCA_000482105.1 Crithidia acanthocephali | reverse complement strand
GAGCGGAGAAAAAAACGAGCAACAACCGCAAGTGTTTCAGATTGCCTTTCTCTTCCCGTCTCTTTCGCGTGTTGCACGCTTCTACGTGAAGCTGTTGACTCGAAGGTGATTCTTGTCTGCTCTCTCACACACACAAACACACGCTTCTGCTTTGTTAGGCTTCTTTCTTCTCCCACTGTATTCCATACTCTTTTCCCATTTAAATACATTCCAGCGAGAAAGAGTAGCGCCGAGCCTGGGTGTTTGCTGGTTTTCTTTCTTTTCTTGTCCCGCTGCATCGTCTTTCGCCGCCCTTTTCTCTTTTTTTTCTCCGAATTGAAAGGCGGTGGTTGTTCTTTTTGTCTAGCAGTGAAGGTTTTTTTTTTGATGCAAAGAAAAGCGATGAAACAGTCACGGTTTTTTTTTGTTTGCAGTTTGATTGATGTGGTGATAGTGGTCCAATGAGGAACTACATAGGTGCTTTATTCTTATCGAAAAGGCGTTATTGTATATATATATAATATATATTTTTTTTGCTGTTGCTGTTGTTGGCCAGATGCGGTTTTTCTGTGGAGGAAAAAGCAGAACAGCCGTGTGCGCAGCGGAGGGGAGCACCTATCGGGAAAAGTGTTTCTGCTCTTTTCAAAGAAACGCTGCTCTCCAGGCTCTCCAAGAAAAAGGATTGACTTCTTTTTTTTCTCTTTTTTTTTAATAATCAGCATTTTCATTGATGTTCTTTTTGTATGTGTTCTGTTTCTGTCTTCGTCTCTTTCTCTGGAGCTTTTTGACCCGCTCCATTGTTTTCCTATTTTCTCTCTTGTTTTGCCCTTCCTTGCGTGTTTAGTCCATGTCTTTCTAAAAGAGCGCTTCTTTCACTTTTCACTTTGGTTGTGCAAACCAAAGCAAAGCTGCCTTCATTCTCCTTTTCCCTTTCTATCGCCAGCTGTCTCAGTGTTTCCATGAATGAAACAGAGAGAAAAGAGAGATAGATAGAGAGACAGCAACGATTATGAAATATTACCACAAATCTCCACTTCTTTACTTCTATGTATTGCCAGCTTGTCGTTTTTACAACTCTGTGCACTACGACCACCACACACACGAAAAAAAAAACCTTTTCTTTTTGTTTTCATTAGACTATCTGATTCCTTTTTATTTCTCATATTCGATTGTTTTTATTGCTTTGACGCTTTTGTTTCCAGTTGACTTTGTACACTTTTCTTCTTTTTTTCTGTCCCTTGAGGATCTTCTCCTCTCCTTCTTCTTGAAAAACATTTTTTTTTGTAAGCAGTGCGGTCGAGTAGCTGGTCTTGACACCATAGTCGCTTTTTGTGATCACTTCTGTTTTCCTCTTCGTTGTGCTTGCATTCACTATAGTTCTGCGTCTGTTTTGGCTTTTCTTGTATCCGTTTCGTACTGTGGTGGCGAAGAGCGAAGTGCTGTTGATGAGTGAAAAGTGTAGTGTCTTCTGAAGAAGGGGAAAAGCTGCGCTGCACACTGTGAACCGTCGTGGCGTGTCTCAATCATGGGCTCTCCGTTTGATGACGAGCGAAAGACTTGAAGTAATTTTACTTCTTACACCAATAGTTTGGTGATTGTTCAGTGTCTAATTGTTACTATTCCATTGATCTCATTTTTTTTTATCTCGTTTTTCTTTACTGGGCCAGTGTTGGTAGGCCAAAGTTGCGTACGATGTGTTTCGACGAACACCACAACCAAATAGAAGAAGAATGAGATAAAATGTTCTTTCAGTCGCCTTTGGAAACTAGAAAGCTGCATTAAAGGGTGCGCCTGTGGAGTTGGAGGCTGTTTCAGATGGTTGCAGCTACTGCGCATGCATCTGGCATTTTCACTGTGTGGCAGGAGTCGATGGATGCAGTTTGGTCCGATAAGTGGATTTCGGGTCTTTCTCTGTTGAAAGCAACGAAGCGGTGCAGCAAAGAAAAAGAAGAAGCTAAGGCTACTGCAGCAGTTTCCTCTTTTCCTTTGTCGACAAGTACCGCACCTCTGTTTCGAAGGAGAACACGGGCTGACCTGCGTGGTTCAGACAGGCGTGTAGTTGAAGACTACCGGTTTCCAGGTAGCTTGCACAACAAGTTTTTTGCAGTCATCACCACATGCATTCTTCCTTTTTCTTTTCTCTTTTCTTTTGTTCTTCTAGCTTCACAGCGCAATCAAGACATCGAACTACGCCATTCGAAGCCGTTAAAGAAAAAGACAGCAACAACACAGAAAACACCTGACACGCATTCGATCTAATGACCAGTGGTGAAGTGCAGCGTACCCCCGTGGCACCCCACGCAGCGCCGGAGAGTTACCGCGACAAGGTCACATCGACGGCCAATCTTGCGTCGCTCGTCTTCCAACCACTGCCGGCTTCCGGTGCGCTGCTGCGCGTACTGCGCGGGACACTGTACCACAAACGCGGTGTCCGCAATGTAGCGGACGTGGTGGCTGTCCCTGTCGATGGCGGGTTTGGTGCGGTGTCGGAGAACACAAACGGCGAAGCCGCACCGTCTGGCAGCTTCGGCCCCTCTCACGTGTGTGCGGTGGAGCTGCGCGTACCTTCGGGTCACACCTCCTCTGACAACGCAGAGGCCGATACAGAAAAAAAGCATCGCTGTTGCTGTCACGCGCAGACATCGAAGAGGAGGGCAAACGGCAACGCTACATGCAAGGGCCGTGCAAGACGTGCCTCCTCGACCCGTCCGCGCTCTCCGTTCACGATCTACCCCCACCGCCCCCCACCACACGGACTCCAAATGCGGCGGCGCTCGCTCAGGTGTGCACACCCGTGTACACCCTCGGTGCTGGCGTGTCAGAGGCAGAGGTGCAGGGAAGCCTCACTGCGGCCGTGTCTGCCCAGCAACTTACGCAGCGTGTGGCAGACTTTCTTCTGCACATCCACGGCGCGCTGTGTGGCGCGTCTGGTGCGTCGTCTGAGCCGGGCACACCGTCCAAGAAGCGCGGGTCGTCTGCCGGCCCTGTTAACGTCTGCTTCGCTACACAGCCTGTCACGCTCACCTATCGCAACTACACCATGCCGGAGCTGCTGGCACGAGTGCTACCGGTGCAAGAAGATGCGGCCGTTGTGGCGCTGAGTGGCTTTGAGCAGGTGGGCCACATCGCCCACGTGAACCTCTCGGCCGCCAACGTGCCCTACGCCCACACCATTGGCCAGGTCATTCTGGACTGCAACGACACGGTGGATGTGGTGGTGAACAAGGTCGACGCCATCAGCAGCGTCTTCCGCGAGTTTAAGATGGAGATCATCGCGGAGCGTCCCGGCACGTTCGACGCAGCAGGCGAGCGGGTGCAGGACGGAGGTGCGCCGACTGCATCGCCGCTGACCGACGCGGAGAAGAAGCTGGTGGCGCTGGAGGCCGCGTCGGCCGTGCCGCCGCAGGAAGCCCGACTGAATCGGATGCTCACGGCGACGGTTCGTCAGCACGGGTGCAACTTCCGCGTGCCGTACAACCGCGTCTACTGGAACTCGCGGCTGAGCTACGAGCACACGCGGCTCGTGGAGGCCATGCACCGAGGCGATATCCTCTTCGACGTGATGGCCGGCGTGGGCCCTTTCGCCGTCCCAGCAGCGAAGAACGGCGTGCACGTCTTTGCGAACGACTTGAACCCTGCTGCGGCGCAGTACATGAAGGTGAACGCGGAAGTAAACCGCCTCAGCCCTTCGTCGATGCACGTGTATAACCTGGATGGCCGGGCGTTCATGAACACCGTTCTCTTTGACAGCGTCGTGGGCGTGGCAGGTGGTGGCACAGACACCACGGCCGCAGCGCTGCTGAAGCAGAAGGGCGGCCGCCGACACGTTACGATGAATCTGCCCGCCATCGCAGTGGAGTATCTGGACGTTTTCCAGCCCCTGTCGACGGCTGCCAACCCCTCCGAGAAGGGCGATCGCCGTCCTCTCGTCAATGCCCGTTGGAACAGTCTTCCTGCAGAGGTGAACATCGATGCCATTGACAAGCGCGTGCTCTTCCACGTCTACTGCTTCTCCGCTGCGGAGGATCTGCTGGGCGATGCGGTGGCGCAGTGCGAGAGGCATCTCGGCTACGCCTTGCCGCCAGAAAACGTGGAGGAGGTTCTGATGGTGCGGGATGTGGCGCCGACAAAGCGGATGATGTGTGTGAGCTTCACCTTGCCAGAGGCTTTCTGGGCACACCTGCTGGCATCGACCGTCGGCGTAGGGGCCGCTGCGGAGGAGCCGGCAGCGAAGAAGCCAAAAGCGGACGGCCCGCAGTGAGAGTGATGGAATAAAACCACACAAACAGAAAAAAGAAAGAAAGAAAAGCATCCCGATGCTTCTTTAATCGCTTCGGTTCAGCAGTTGCCTGGAGATCGCTAGCACGCCGCGCGGGCTGTTGACGAGCGAGGCGTGTTGTCAAAGAAAGCAATGCGTTTATGTGTGTGTTCGCTCGTTGTGTACATCACGCCCAGTGATAATTTAAACCTACACGATTAACAGAAAAAGAAAAGAAGAGAAAATAGGGTAGCATTAGCTGCCTGTAGCCGAAACAATGCGACAAAAAAAGAAAACAAGACAGTTCTCTCTTTGTTTTTACGTGTGCAGGTGCTCACATTTGTGTCTGCAATCGCAACGTGTAACTGCTGCAGTCAATACCCATTTACTTGTCTGTTTGTAGGATAGACACTTGGCCCTTTTGTTTTTACCTCGATGAAAAACAACACATATCACGCCCTTTTGCTTGTTGCCATGGCTGCATAAGGGTAAACGTGATCACGGTACTTTGCGTGGAGTCTCACCGTTTCTGCTTCTCCATCCCTTTTTTCTTGACCCCCATTTCTTTTTGTTGACGCACGGCCTCTCACGCTTCAGTATTACCGTACACAAGAGCGCAACCGTTGCCCAGCAGCATCAAAAGGAAGAAAGAAAAACGCATAAAAGACCACAGTAAAAGCACGGTGTGCGGCGGCTCTTTTTTGTTTAGTTTTTTCTGTTTGAATCAACGAGAGCGCCGTAGACTCTCGCGTGCACAGCTGAAAAAGGCAGCGCTGCTCTTCTCTCTTTTTCTTTTTTTGTTCTTCTCTGGTCTCTTCCATTTGACCATAAACACAACCTTTTGACTCACGAAATAAAGCACGTTTACCTTCTTATCATTTTTTTTTTATTATAGAAAATAGCCTTTCCGCTACCACAATCTTTTGTTTTGTTTTGTTGGGTCTCTCTATGATTTTCTCTCTTTATTTTTATCGCCGATCGTTGTAGAACACATAAAAGTGAAGGGCTTGGACGGATTGTTTCGGCTGACAGCAGGGGTTTTTTTCTCGGCTTTTTTAAAGAGATCATCACCTGGATCGCCGTACTGAATTCGAAGCTACAATTGGCATTTTTTTTTTTACATTCTTCTTTCCCCCCTTTCAGGTTACATTCACCGTACCCAACTGCGTGCTTGTTAATTCGCTTGTGACACGAGGGGAGGAGCACACCCGCCATAAAACGTAAATCATAAAAAAAAGAAATAACGCATAGCGCCGCGGTGCGACACTACCGTTGTCTTCATGACGACCACAGGCGCTACGCAGCCGCTGCGCTACGGCTGTCTCATCAACCTCTACAAGCAGTCTCTCGACGGCTACGTGGTGGCCACCTCCTCCGCTGAAGCGCCGGTTGGACTGCAAGGCGACTCCACCGAGAACCCGCTGCGCTATGAGCAGACGGCCTTCCTCCTGCAACACGGCGACCCTGTCGAGGCGAGCGCGAGCCGGCGGGCCGGCGGCGATGTGGTGAAGTACGGTCACACCATCCGCCTGCTGCACTACGCCCACCAGCAGCCGCTGAGCTACCACACGGAGCGCCACGCCGCGGGCATGAAGGGCAACCTGCGCGTGCTGCTGGAGAAGCGCGGCAAGAACACCCTCAAGGTGGAGCGGTGGCGCATTATGCCGCGGTACCGTCTGCGCGTGGAGGGCGAGCCGGTGGCGGATGGCGATCCCGTCGTGCTGCAGGCCGCGGATGGCGAACGCTACTTGAACGTCGCCCCAGACGTCGATGACGAGGCGGCGGATAACTGCTTCCTCGAGATGAGCGTCGGCGAGGATCTGCAGGGCTTTTTGATGTGCCTCTACGACGGCGACACCTCGCCGCAGAACACCGTGCCCCCGCTGCGCTGCGGTGACTGTGTGACGCTGCTGCACACCGAGGAACACAAGTACGTCTTGGCCGATCCGACCAAGAAGACGTGTGTGCTGCGCACGCCCGACTCGCACATGCCCGACGAGGACGACGGCGCGTCCGGCGACGCCAATCAAAGCAGCGAGCAGGCGGTGGCGTGGTACGCCGCCTCCAAAGAGGAGGTGAGCTACCTCTCCCTCTTTGTGATCGAAGGGGCGGATGCGCGGAAGGGTGGTGCGCTGCGGACACGCGGTGTTCGCGACTTCTACCGCCTCAAGTCCCTCTCCTCTGGTCTCTACCTGCAGTGCGGGGAGAAGCCGATGATCATCGCACCGGATCTGGCCCTCGGCAGCAACGCCACGGCGGGGTCGAACTTCCCCGGTTCCCCGACGTACGCCGGCGGCATCTCCGGCACGGGCACCAACGCGGACATGCTCGACTTCAACTCGCCGGACGTCGCGGCGATGCTGGCGGCTTTTCCGAGCGCCAACTCCGCCGGTGGTCCACCCGATGAGGTCATGAGCCCGACGCGGATGGCGAGTGCGGCGCGTGGAGGTGCGGCTGCGGCTGCCGCCCGACCCACCCGGCAGATGACGTACGGCATGTCGCTCACCGCGAACGCAAAGGCGCCTGGGACGCTCTTTCAGCTGCACAGTGCCTCCTCCAGCGCCGACGAGTTTCTCGCGAATGGCGGTCGCGTCTTTCTCAGCTGCGTCAACAGTAAAAATCGTAAAGTGTGGGTGGTGGCCGGTGGACCTGCACTGACGGACGGCGAGGACTCGCTGGAGGCGGAGATGACCATTGCGTCGCTGGCGCACCGCGCGAAGACGTACGGCAGCGTGCTGCTGCTGGGCAAAGGGCTAAAGTCGATGCGGGACGGTGTGGAGATCCGCCGTCTGCAGCCGAAAGCGCTGGAGGAGCTCTACATGATTCGCGGGCTGCTCCCACCACTGCAGCGCTACGTGAAGGAGATGACGCATGGTGTTGGCAACCCTTTCCAGGTGCGCCAGGCACGCGAGAATCTGCGCCAACTGCAGCAGCTGTGCCACCGTGCGGCAGACCCAGACGAGGAGGAGGGCAGCGAGGAGCTGATGAACACCCGCAACGCTGGTGGTGGTGTGCTGAACCCGGAGTGGCAAAGTAAAGTGTTCCAGCAAGGCGTGGGGGAGCTGGCGTTACTGGTGGTGAAGGCGACGCTGGAGTGTCCGTACGTGCGGCCGGAGAAACTGGCCTCCCTCGACATGGTCTACCCGCAGTCCACCAAGGCAAGTTTGGGCGGCAACGCCAGAGACGCGCGCAACACGAACGCACCCACCACGACACCCGGTGGGGCCGCTGGAGGCGCTGCACCGGAGAAGGCGGAAAACACGAAGGGGAATAGAGATGCGGCGGGCAACGTGCTGCCAGGTCAAAATCCCGCCACCGGAGTCACAGCAGCAGCAGCAGCAGTCGCACCACCCACCACCACCACCATCACGCTTGGGGGTGGTGGCAACAACAAGGTCGGCGCCGCCGGCTTCGTGCCGATGCGGTACAGCGAGCTCGGCGACTTGGTCAACACGTGCTTTCAGCTCGTGCGGCTGCTGCTGTACAACCGTCCACGCTACGCCGAGGCGCTGCAGGGCTACGTAGACTTCGTCATGGAGTGCACCCGCTACGTCCCGTCCGCGCTGCGGTGCCTTGCCGCGTTCTATAAGGACAATCCGACCTTCGTGGAGCTGCCCATGGCGCGGCACCGTCTCGACTTCTTCTTGGAGATGCTGGCGAAGCGCGGGCGGGAGCCGGACGTGGTGTACATCCTGCAGCTCTTCGCCTGCTGTGGTGGGGAAGGCATGGTGGAGGCGCAGAAGGTCATCTTAGACTTCTTCGCGAAGCACCGCGACGTGGCGCAGCGGCTGCTCTGCCCTGTGCGGCGCATGCCCGTCTCACAGGAGCTGCGAGAAACACTGCTGGCGCAGCTCTCCGAGGGCTTCCCGCAACCCTCCGAGCGACTCGAGTCTGCGATGATGACAGACGGCGGCGAAGTGGCGGGAAACGAGGACGAGCCCACTAGCGCGGGGGTTGGCATCGGCCGCCTCCGTCTCGGCAACCCGCTGCGCATCATGAAGCTGCAGAAAGGACCTAAGGCGAGCCCCACCACGGCGAGTGTGGCCAAGTCGCCGGCGTCGCCGACGGTGATCGAGTCGCCGCTGCGGCTAGGCAAGGAGGTGGTGATGGTGGGCATTCCCAACTCTCTCTTCGCCGAGCCGGAGAGCGGCGGCGACTCGCTCTCCATCGCCACCTCCACGCAGTACCGCGCCAAGAACAACAAGCTGGGCGAGCTGCTGCAGCGTGCGGCGGATGCGGAGGACAGCGGGGCCCTCACGTTCTTCCCTCTCGAGGGGCTCTCCGTCGTGATGCAGGACTGGCCCGAGGTGAAGGATCTGCTGGTGCCGTACCTGGTGGCGCAGATCCGACTGCTGGCCGCGCTCGCCTACGGTAGAGGGCGAACCACAAGCAAGCCCTTCATCTTTGAGTGGATCCCGCGGCTGGTGCTCGTGGAGACGTTGAAGAGCGAGGCACTGCCGCGGCAGCTGCATGCTGCGCTGCTGGAGCTCTTTGCAAACGTGATGATGGACGTCGAGGGGGCCCACAACATCCGCGAACAAATTCAGAACATCCGCTGCGTCGTCTCGCGCAAGGGCAAAGGGGCGGTCGATGCACCGGCGGCGTCGGGCTTCCGCATGACGATGGTCAAGGTCCCGGAGGAGCTGGTGACGGCGAAGCAGCTGGTGGTGCGCTACATGCGGCGGACGCTCATGAGCGGCGATGAGAACGTGGTGGAGGAGTATTTGTCGGTCCTAAACCTCACCGATGCCCTCGTGAACGTTGGCGCCTTTGAGCTGACGGAGTACGAGACGCTCATGCGGCTGATGGTGCAGTGCGTGGACCCGGCCTGCGATGATCAGCGCACCTACCTCGAAGTGCAGTCCGTCTACGACTGCAAGGCACGTGCGCTGCGCCTGGTGAACACGCTCACAGACGTGCTGCTGGTGCGTGAGGCGCTGAACCTGGTGGATTGCTTCCGGATGGAGCGGAGGCCGGCCGCCTACAGTCAGATCACCGCGCTAAACGTCAACGCGACGTCGAAGAGCTCCATCGGAGAGAGGAGCGAGGCGGTGATCGGCGACGACGACGCGAGCGTGGACAAGGATGCGGCGGTGGAGGGCAGCGACAGCGACAGTAGCAACAGCAGTCGCAAGCACCACAAGGACAAGAGCCACAACCGTGACGGCAAGGCCGGCAAGACCGCCGCGCAGAACAGCGTCTACTCTGCGGAGGACCGCAAGCCACTCATGGAGCTGATGCCCACCGCGGAGATGTTCCGCGCGTTGCTCGACCTGGCGAATCGCAGCCGCAGCTCCATGATCCAGCGGCAGGTCATCTGCCTCTTCTTCCGCGTGACGAATTTCCTGGAGGAGCTGCACGCGACGGCCATGCGGGTGCAGCTGCTGACTTCGGAGGAGAGCATCGGCTTCTACGCGGACATCAACCGCACCTCCGTCGCACTCGACCAACTGGCCAAGAAGTCGTTTAAACGGTCGAACACCGTCGTGCTCGCGAACAGTGCCCTTGACGCGCTGGACGGCTTCCTGTCCAAGTCGAAGTACGGCGCGGTGGCGGAGAAGTTGTCGATGATGCGCCACGTTGGCGTACCGCAGCAGCTTATCCGACTGCTGACTCGCTTGACAGTGCCGCTGCGGGAGGCGAGTCGTCAGCTTGCCTTTAAAGCGGTCACACTGCTGCAGACCATGGCGCAGAACACAAAGGTACGGGAGGAGCTGCGCGAGGCGGTCGTGGACGCCTCGCCGCTCGTCTATCAAAACACCAACTACATCTCGCTGCTGCGCACGTTGTTTGTGTCGGAGGACGACGACCGCGCACAGATGTCCGCCGCGCTGCTGGCGGATGTGGTGAAGTGCCTCTACATGCAGCACTCCACAGCCACCGCGATTGACTTTCTGTGTGACTGGCTGGTCGCACGCGGCACCTCCGGGCACGTGACGGCGCACCGGCAGCAGCAGGTCTGGCGCGCCATCGTGTCGGATCAGCAGGCGGAGCGCCGTATTCAACTGCGACACAGCTGGTGCAGCGACCAGGGCCGCGAGCTGCGCGAGAAGTTTCTCACCTCGGATGACTGCTACGCGCTGACAGGCCGCGTTGCCACTCACCTTGACATGTGCCGCCTGCTCTTCCTCGTGGCAAACAAGAACGAGTTCGTGAAGCCGGAGGAGATCCGTCAGGAGGTGTTTGGGCAGAACAGTCTTGACGCCGTGCTGCAGGTCACGACGGACACGATGCTGCCAGTGTACTTCCGCAGCCCCTACGCCTCGCTGCTGCAGGCGCTCGTGCTGGACGACCCGCAGGCGGTGTCGTCCCTCTTCGCCCACCGCGACTTCCCCGACTTCTTGCGTTTGTGCATGATGGACGCGGTGCGCTATCTGCAGCTGCTCGGCGGCAGCTCTGTGTTTCCCGAGGTGGATGAGGAACTTGAGCGGCGCGAGGACGCCGCGCTGCGCTGCCCCCCAACAAATGAGACGGAGGAGGAGGTGGACGCGACGCGCTTCGGCCGCGGCACCTACGAGGACTTCTTCTTCGGTCCGCTGTGCTCGTGCCTGCAGCGCGTCTGCGCACGCTACCGTAGCGGCATCTCGCAGCTGTCCAATCGCGTCCGCACACAGCTGGGCGTGGTGATCAACGACGTCGTGGACGCGTTGTGCGATGTCATGCAGTTGGTGCTGGAGCCTCCGACGATGGACACGATTGTGGCGGGGCCTGCCACGGCGCGGCCCAACTCCGCACGTGGGGCCAGCATCTCGACCGCACCGTTTCCCGAGGCGCACTGGACGCAGCCGCAGTGCAGCGCGCTGCAGAGGTGTTTGCGGGTGGCGAAAGAGAACGGCTTCCACGGCACGGCGCGGTGGCGCGGCGAGCTCTTTGCGAGGATCTGCGCGAAGCTGGACGCCTACACCGAAACGACGGCGAGAACCATCACGCCCCTCACCGCGGCAGCAGAGGAGAAAACGACGGCACTGTCACCAGCAACACCCGGCGTGGCCATCGCGAGCGCCATTCGGATGGACACGGACGAGCTCGGGCCCGAGGGCGAGCAGGACGGCGCACACGTGCTGACGAACAAGTGGACCACCTACATCAACGAGAGCCTCCTGCACGACCCTCGCATGACCGAGGAGAATTGCTTGTTGTCCGCGGCTGGCATTTTGCTGCGCTCCGGTGCACGGGGGACCATGTTCATTCGCATGCTCTTCACGGTGATGCCGTCCTTGCAACGCTCCTATCTGGTGAACATTTTAACGTTGGTGCGGCAGCTGGTGGTGCTGATGCCGAACAATCCGTACGACGACAGCGCGCTGCTGCCTGTGCAGCTGATGGACGCCGATGTGCCGTTTATCACCATCACCACCCCGGTGCCGTCGCGGCAGTCCTTCCTGGCCCGCTGGTCCGGTGACACCTCGCTGGAGGTGCCGCTGCCGCTAATCGCCGTGGTGGGGGAGTTCATTGGCTACGGCAAACACGACGTGCAGCGTGCCGCGTTGTTGGCCGGGTGCACGCTGCTCATGAAGGGTCATCGGGGCATGCAGGAGTGCTACTACAACTACTGCCGACGCAGCGCGAACGAGCAGCTTTTCTTCATCCTGCGCAACCACCTGACGGAGTTCAAGGATGAGCTGCGCACCTACTACCACGCCCTGGTGAACGGCGGCACACCGTCGGAGGCGGCGCACTACCTGACGCAGATGGCGAACTGTCGGCTGGAGCTGAAGCTGCTGCAGCTGCTGTGCGCCGGGCAATACGGGCCACTGCAGACGTACTTGGTAGCGCAGCCGGACAACAACATCTCTGTCAACGTCGTGGAGGCGTTGGTGGATCTCCTCTCCATGGCGCCGAAGACCGCGAATGAGGTGACTTCGGACTTCATGCTGCAGCTCCTGGCAACGATTGCCGAGGCGCTGCAGGGTCCGTGCCTGATCAACCAGGACACGTTTGTCGCCTACAACGCCGCGGACTACCTGACGCTGCTGCTGTCCGAGTACGACCCCTTTGCGAACCCGAACGCCGTCTTCAGCAGCACGGAGACAGTGCTGCGGCGGATCCCGTGGCACGAGGCACGGTTCGGCAAGAAGCACAAGAAGGTGTCGGAGGCCGCGCTGATGGAGGAGAAGCGACGGCGCTGTCGTAACCTACTGCAGACTATGTCGCTGTCGACGCTGCTGGCGTTGATCGAAGGCCGCGACGACTCGCAGTTCGCCTCGAAGCTCATCTCCACGGTGGACCTGTCCGTGCTCGGCCGCTCGATGGATCGCAGCGCGGCTGCCTACGTGGCCTGCCATGGCTCGATTGCACGCAGTCAAACACGCGGGCTGCTGCGGGGTGATGTGCAGGGCTGCCAAGCGGTGCTGGCGCGGTACCTGCGCGACTACATCCACACCGACTACCCCACGGGGCGTGAGGAGCTGCAGGATGAGTTGGCCCTCGCCGTCAGCATCTACACCTTCTTCCGTGCCTGCCACGACATGCACACACTCGCCGTGACCCGCTCGCGACGCACGGGGGCCGGTGCGCAGAACAAAAGCGGCGTCTCGCGCGAGGTGGACGAGTTTGTGGACAAGCGTGGGCAGAGCATCCGGCAGGTGCTGCGCAAGACGCGCTACTACCGGCAGGTGGCGACGAAACTCGCGAAGATTGAGGTGGTGCGCGATGGCCGGCTGGAGCGGGTCTACTTCCGCGTGCTGAGCACCGCCATTGACAATCTGCTGCACTACCGCAAGCACAAACTCATTGCGCAGGCGGTGCGCACGAGCGACAACGAGCGCATCCAGTACTTCTTCAACAAAGGGTCAGAGGTCATTGTCGAGGTGGCGTGGTACGCCAAGCTGCGCCGCTTCCTCATCTTGTTCATGCTGAACTTCTTCAGCAACGAGATCAGCACGGTGGGGCTGGCCGTTGTCCTCGCGATCAACCTCGTCATGGTCATCGGCATCCGTGCACCGACCTCGCCGTACGCGGACGGCACCAGCGACGGCATCAACCGTGCCCTGCGTGGCCTGGGCATTGCGAACATCTGCGTGCAGGGCGTGCTGGTGATCCAAGCCTTCTTCGGCCCCGCCATGGTGAGCTACAAGATCGGGTGGCAGTCGTGGAAGTCCGCCAAGGCGGGTCAACTGACAAAGCGGGCTGACAACGACATCGCTGCGGATCGTGGCGAGGTGCTGCAGCGCGGCGAGGACACGATGCACCCTGCCTGGTACGAGTGGGTTGTCTACAGCCTCTTCTTTATCTTCACCGATGGCCTCTTCCTCCCGCAGGCCTTCTTCTGCTTTGTCAGTATCATGGGCTTCGTGCACCACCGCATCTGGTACGCCCTCCAGCTGATGCAGATCCTGCTGAGCAACCCGGTGCTGGCGAACCTGTTGACTGCCCTGGCCCACAACTCGGCGTCACTGGTGCTGACCCTTGCCCTGCTTCTCATCTTCGTGCTCTTCTTCGCGAATATTTCCTTCTACAAGTTCTCCGACCTCTTCAGTCCACTGAGCAGCCGCAACAACGGCTTCAACTGCTACACGCTGTCGCAGTGCTGGTTGGTGCACGTGGACACCCTGCGCAGCAGCGGCGGCATTGGCGATGTCATGGACTGGCCCGTCTACTACTCCAAGGACGGCTTCGGGTACTGGACGGAGTTCTTCCGGATGTGCTACTACGTGGTGGTGAACCTGATCGGGCTGAACCTCTTCCTCGGTGTCATCATTGACAGTCTGGCGGAGTTCCGCCTCGAGCAGCAGTTTGTGAAGACGGACCAGGAGAAGAAGTGCTTCATCTGCGGCATTGAGCGCAACGTCTTCGACGTCGTGCAGCCCGGTGCGTACGACACCCACATCAACGAGGAACACAACATGTGGCAGTACCTCTTCTTCCTCCACTACCTCTCTGAAAAAGAGCCCGAAACGTACACGGGGCAGGAGGCGTACGTGCACCAGCAGGTGTTGTACCGTGATGTGACCTTCTACCCCATCGGCAAGTCCCTCGTGCTGGGGGCCATGGAGGGCGGTGACACGTCCTCCGGTGGCGCGGACGGCGGCGGCGGCAGTGGCAGCAGCGGTGGGGGCAGCGGCGGTGGTGGAAAAGGCGCTCAAGGCCGCGGCAACAGCAACAACGGCGGCGGTGGTGGTGAGGACGGTGGAGGGGCCGATGAGGCCACGGCGCAGGCGGTGGCAAAGTTGGTGGAGGCCGCCCTCAAGGCGAACCTCGACCCCCTCAAGCGACGGCTGGAGGAGACGGCGGAGACCGTGCATGAGGTCAAGGAGCGACTCATGCCGCCGGTGGGCAGTCTGGAGAGTACCGTCGGCTCCGCCCACCCGGGCGACCTGAACGACACCGTGCAGCCGCCGCCACCGTCAGCTGGTGGTGCCGGTGCACGCAACACGCGCAAGTGAGAAGCGTGAAGGAGAAGAAGGAGCGCCAACGACGAAAAGATGTCATTTCTCTTTTTTTTTGGCTCGGCTCTAATTAATGAATCCATGACCTTTTTTTTTTGTATTCATCTCCGTATGTGATCTTCACTTTTGCTTCTTTTTAAACGCTCTAGCTTTCCCTCGTTCCGTCCCCCTTGGTGTTAACGCTGAGCGCGTGGTCTGCTATGAGCCTGTAGAACTTTTTTTTTTGTCTTCCTCTGGTGTTAAGTCCCCGTTTTTCTTTTTTGATTGATTGTTTATATCGGTTCGTGCTGCAATCGTTTTTGGTGTTTGACGTGATGGCGTCTGCTTGACGTTGTCATGTCCACGATGTACATCGATGTCGCTTTCAGAAGCATACGCTGGCCCTCTCTCCCGTACTTAACCTTGCTGCTTTTTTTTTTTCCGCGTTACTGGCTTTCTTGCCGTCCGCTGCTTTGCGCATGTTTTGTGGAGGCGTCCACTGTTTTCTCCTTTCTTTTTAGGTAGTGCATCGTCACTACGTAATCATCATTCGAGTGAATTAGGATTTGTTGTTGTTCGTGTCGTCACAACTTAAAGAAGAAAAGAGAAAAAAGGATGTCTGCGACGAACTTCGAAACCAAATCTGTCCGTGCAGACAGATCCGTAAAAAAAAAAAAACAAGCGATGGAGTCGGTGCAAATGAAAGATGCTGAAGAAGGTCGGGACGGCCAATGTGTCTGTGTCGCTTGTTACTTTTGTTTCTTTTTTTGTTCTTGAGGGATGTGAGCATCGCTATTCTGTCTTTTTCTTCCTTTCTTTCTCTCTTCACCACCACAGTACACAAACCTACCTCTGCTCCACATGCGATGGGCGTGTGCACGCGTGTGTGACGACTTCTCACCAAAAAAAAAACAACAACCCACAACAACAGCGAAGATTCCGCTGAGAAGAACATCGACTAAAAGATGATGAAGTTGTCGGCCCTCGACCGCATTCACGTGCGGGAGGAGGATCCAAATGAAAAGTTTGAAATTATCGAGAACGTTGGTGTCGGTAACTTCGGTGTGGTGCTGAAGGCTCGTGATCGCGTCACGGAGGACATCGTCGCCATTAAACAAGTGCCCCTCGGTGACACCGACAAGGAGGAGCTGGATAGCATCATTAAAGAAGTGGAGATCCTGCAGATGTGCGACCACCCAAACGTCGTGCGCTTCTTCGGCACCTACCAGTCACTCGGAGTCCTCTGGATTGTGATGGAGTACTGCGAGGGCGGGTCGGTGGACAACGTGTACGATCTGCTGCGTCGGCCGCTGTCGGAGCCGCTGATCGCGTACGTGTGTCGGGAGACGCTGTTGGGCCTGCGGTACCTCCACGAGCACCTCATCATCCATCGCGATGTGAAGGGAAGTAACATTTTGCTGTCCAAAGATGGTCAGGTGAAGCTGGCGGACTTCGGCGTCAGTGCAGCGCTCATGCACACCCTGTCGCGCCGCAACACGTTTATCGGGACGGCGCTGTGGATGGCACCGGAGGTGATCGTGGAGAAGGAGTACGACTACCGCGCAGACATCTGGTCCCTCGGCATCACCACGATTGAGCTCGCGGAGGGTCAGCCGCCGCACTTTGGGATGCACATGGCCCGTGCCGTCTTCGCCATCCCACACAACGACCCGCCGACGCTGCACGCAAAGGAGCGCTGGTCACCGCAGATGAACAGCTTTATTCGGCGACTGCTGACGAAGGAGAAGGAGTCCCGCCCGTCCGCTGCCGCCGTGTTGATGGATCCGTTTGTGAACCCAAAGACCATCGCCACGCAAGCCGACATGGCAGCGGTGGTGGAGCAGCTGCTGACGAAGCGCAAGTCGATGGATGAGGCGGAAGACTCGAGCACCGACCCCTCCACACTCACCATCGTCACCCGCAGCTCCTCAGCCGTCGGCGATGACGACGACAACGCGGAGGAGGTGCCGACGATGCCGGCAGATGAGGCGGGTAGTCCGTGGATCGACGTGCATGGCAACGGCCCACCATCCAACGCCTCTCCGGCAACGCGACGCTCCGCTGCGGCTGCGGCTGCGGCTGCTGCAGCGGCAACAGGCGGTGGCGCACAGCTCGGTGGCTTGTTGGTGTTGCTGCCGCTGCTGCACCTCGAGGACATGTCGTTTGATGCGCTGTGCGGTGGTGGCCGCACGCTGCTGAATGGTGGGCTGACCTCCACCAATGCAGGAGCAGGAGGTGCTGCTGCTGCGGCGGCCACGGTCAGCGGTGCAGCAGGTGCTGGACTCAACAACAGCAACAGCAGCAGCGGTGTGAGTGGGAGTGGTGTCGGGGCTGGTGGCACCACCACCGCTGCGGGTGTTGCCGGTGGCACGGGCAGCGCAAGTGTGAGTCCCTCCACCCCGTCTCCCCTCAGCGCTTTCGGTGTGGGCGGTGTGGCGGCCGGCCACGGACTGCGTGGCACCGTCGCCGCCTCCACCAACCTCGCGGCGTTTACCGGCGAGAGTTCTGGCATCGCCGAGAGCATCTCGAAGTATCACCACGCCGCACTGCCAGCGTCAGGCCTCGGTGGATTTCTCACTGCCCCGCCGGTGGCCCCCACACCGCACCACCAAACAAAAGCGATAGCCGCCGCCGCGCTGGGCGATCCGCTGGCGGAGACGCTGCACCTTCTCGGTCACAGCGCCGACACCACCGCGTCGCAGTGCACGCCGGCCTTCGAGACGACGACGATGGACACGGTGCGGGATGTGTACCTGCACAACTACCACCTGCCGTACACTCGTGCCGTGACGGAGCAGGAGGCGAAGAAGCTCCACCACATGAAGTTCATCTACGGCACGGTGCTGAAGAACGTCTACGCCACAACGGCGGAGAGTAACCGCACGATGGAGTAAACGAAAAGGGGGAAGGGGGAAAGGGGATAGGGGTGATCGTGTTTGGTTCGTTGACTTCGCGAGGTGCTGCGTGTTGTGCCGTTGTGCCTTCTCATGCAACCTCCATGCTGTGCACCACTACTGTACGGTATCATGCCGAAAGGAGCGTAGAAAAGAAGAACTAAAGGCTGTCGTACCAAAGCGCGGATGTGAACAAAGGAAAGAAAACAAAAAACCTACTCGGTAGAGCATAAAACCCCCCTTTCTTTTTGCAGAAGAGACACTAGAGTCTTTTTATATAAGCTTTGGTCAGCTTGCAGGCAAGATGATGGGGAGTAGTAGTGTACTCACTATTCCGCTTCATTGTTTGTCCGGCTTTTTACTATTATTTTTTTTGAAATCCGTTCGCCTTCTTCTGCATCGGCTGCTTCTCACTTGCCGTCTTTTGTGTCGCTATTCGTACAGTTGTTTTTTCTGTTTAAATCAGCTTCCTTCAGTCTTCGTACTGTTGTCCTACGCAACAGCTGCTACACAACTCTTTTTCACCAACACCGTTCTTCGCACACCCGGGGAAACACACAGTTCCCGATCAATGTCAAACACGAATACTATTCTTCAGGAAGCGGCGAGCGAGGCGGTACCGACCTCGTCTGCCAATTCCTCTGCCTCTGCCTCCCCCGCTCCCGAAGATGCGGCCGCCACCGCCACCGCCACACCGCCCATTGAAGAGATGGACAAGGACACAATGCGGCAGGAGTTGCGCCACTTGGACGAGGAGAAGACCCGGCTGGAGCAGAAGCTCACGGATGCCCTGCAGTACCTCGCCTCCACCCCGGTCGGTCTGCATGGTCGGCTGATCGACGACGAGGGTTTCCCCCGCAGTGACTGCGACCTCTACGCCGTCCGCACGGCCCGCAACACCGCAGACACCACCCGCAACGATCTGCGTGGGCTGAGCGAGAGGATGTACGCGCTGCTGAACGCGCTGCACCACAGCACAAAGGAGGAGGCGGAACTGCAGATGGTCCACGACGCAGCGGCCCGGCGGCAGCGGCAGGCGGTGGCGGAGAAACGTGCGCAGCGCATGGCGGAGGTGCAGCGGGTGCGGAAGTTGACGCCGTGCCTCGTGGTGGCGAAGGTCGACGCCGGCAGCCCCGCGGAGGAGGCTGGACTGGGGGGTGGGCATGCGCATCTTGCAGTACGGGGCCGTCACACACGCGGAGCTGACGGCGGAGGGCCTGGCGGCACTCGCGAAGGAGACGTCGTCACATGAAGGGGCGCCGGTGACGGTGTGGGTGCAGAAGCCCGGTGAACTGGAGGATGACCCGACGGACCTGGTGCTGGTGCCGCAGCGGTGGGGCGGCCCGGGGCTACTGGGGTGCGCGCTGGACGTGTTGGAGCCCGCTTCGCAAGCGTAGTCTATTCCGCTTGCTTATGGTGCAGCTGGCTTTGTTTGTTTCGCTTTTGTTTCTTCTTATTCAGAACGCTATTATCGTTGCACAACCCTGCAGCTCGAGACCAAAAAGAAGGGTGTTGATGACTATGCTACTTGCAGTTTCTCGGCGATAGCATTGCCACAAACATACGCGTCGGCGCGGGACTTCATAGCATAGGTGTTTTTCCTTTGTGTGGGCGAGGTCAGCCTGCAATGTGCACGTTGCACGTCACTTTTTTTTTTCTGTTGTGTGTGTGTGTATGCTCTGCTTTCTCGCCGAAACAACGTGCTCTGAGAAAAAAGAAAACGTTTTCCTCTTCTTTCCCTACAACCTTACTTTCCTGCGGCCATCTCCGGGCCAGTGCAGGTACCGTACACTTTGAACCGCCATTCACACGTTCTACGCATTTGTAGTGACGCACAATGCTGAGACGATCATTTCGGTGGTGCGCTGCAGTGCGTCCGCGGCACACCTGGATGGCGCTCATGGTGGACGAATGCAGTGCGATGCCGCCAACTGCCATTTCCTCTTTTGTCCAAGTCACCTTCACACCACCAACGTGTTCCGGTGACCAGCAAAGCGTTGAGCAGAGGAAGCCAAGTCCCAACCCGCGCGGCTCTCCGATAAAAGCATCGGTGTCCTCCTCGTCCTCGTCCTCGGCGTCTCCGTCGCCGGTCCCCACGTCAGCCACGGTGGCGCCAGGCAGGGTGCCGGCGGAACGCGCACATGCGTGGGTGGCGGTGGCACGGCTGCTCTGCGAGAGCGGTGACTGGGCACGCGCGGCGGCGGTGGTGGATGGTCTGCCCACCTCACTGCAGCAGGCAGCCCGGTTCAAGGCCATTCGCGATGACTGGCCGCTGCCACGAAGCGTCGTCGATGCCTGGCGTCACGACGCAGCAGCAGCGAAGCGGAGCACCGAGCAAGCGAAAGGCAGCGACTCCCAAGCCTCCGCTACGACCGCCACAGCGGAGAAGGAGGCACCCAAGAGGGCCGGCAGCGGGGTGCTTTTTAGTTCGGCGAATGCAAGCAGCGATGCAGCGTCCTCGGCGACGACGAAGGGCAGCTACACGTCGTACCGCAGTGATGCGCTCGTGCGACTGGCCTACAGCCTGCGCAAAGCCGCCCCCACGCCTTCGGCACCGTCGCCAGCGTCGCAGCTGCAGCGGGAGCAGCACCTCATCGTGTCGGAGCTGCGGCGTCGTGGCGCGGTGGCCGAAGCACTGCAGTGCATTGTCAACTGGCAGCGTCGCCGCCTACTCCGACCAGACGCGGAAGCAATGCAAGCACCTTCAGCTGCAGGGACACAAATCAATCCAGATGACCTGAAGCTGTATGATGGGCTGGGTGCGGTGAAGGCGCTGCTCTTTCCCGGAGAGGTGTCCGTCAGCGCTGGTGGCGTGTCGACCGTCTTTGTGACGAGGAAACAAAACACAGACCACCTCCACGGCAGCAGCAGCAGCAGCAGCGGTGGTGATGGCGATGGTGGTGGGGGTCCGCCGCGCTACACGGCAGCACACCTCCGCACGATCAACGAAGCCACCGTTGCCCACCCCTCACTGGTGGCCCGCTGCCTGCGTGACCGTCATGTTAGCGACCGGCTGCTGCGACACGCAGGGGAGGCGACAGTGGCCGACTTCGTTTCTCGATACCTGCACGACGTGGCTTCTCTGGCACCTCCAGCAAACGCGAATGCACCAAAAGTGAAGCGGGCGGAAACGGCGGGGTCGGCACCGGCACCCTCCCGCACGCCGGCGGCGCTCCTGGCCAGTTCCTCGACGGTCGATGCGTCGCTGCTGGAGGTGTACTGGCGCACGCTGGCTGCGCTGCTGCCGCTGCTGCACCCCTACTGGCGTAGCCAGGCCAAGTCGGAGAAGGAGAAGTTGCTGAACGCTCTCAACGCGGCGCTCAGCGCAACACAGCTAGCGATGGCTGCTGATGCGACAAGTGCCCACAAATACACCGCACTCGAGCACCGTGGCGCATCAACGTCAGCGAGTCAGCAAAGCGCTGCTGCTGGCCAGCAAGGGCTTTCCGACCGGTGCCGCCGCGCTATCAAGGCGTCCGTGGAGTCGATTTGTTCGCCGCTGCTCCACCACGAGCCGCAGGTGCGATTTCTGCGGTTGTCGGTGTTCGCCACCACCGCGTTGCATCTCAACGCACTGCGCGTGGCCGTTCCAAATGCGCTGATGCAGTGCCTCTTTTTGTGCATGGCTGACACCGGTGCCATCCCATCGAAAGCGCTCTACCGGAGCGAAAGGATCGAGCAGGCCTCGTCCGCTGCGAAGACGCTTCCTCGTTCGAGAGAAGAGGACGGCAGCAGCGCAGATCGCAGTCTGCGTACCTTTCTCTTGGCCATGCCGTCCGATCGTTGGCTACCGGCTCTGGCGCTGCTGCAGGCGGCACACCGCCACAACGAGTTTCGCGTCACCGCCGCACATACACGTGCGGTGCTCAGCGGCCTGCAGAGCGTCTCCATCACCAAAACCTGGCCGGCCGCCTTGCGCGTGGTGGCGGAGTGCGAGGCCGCCTTCGCCGTCACACCCGACGAACGCACGCTTCCAACGTTGCTGCTCAATCTTAAGCAGCAATCCTGGCAAAACGCGTTCCGCGTGCTCGACTACGTGCCCGGGCGGGAGCCGGCCGCCGCCTCGCCGCTGATTCTACGGGATTTACAACTCGTGGCGCTGAAGCACGCGTCGTGGGAGGTGCCGCTGCGGCTCATGGCCCCGCTGCAGGAACAGCACGCGGACGGCTTTATGAACTATCTCTACTGCCTCTGCGCGGCTGCCAGAGGGGGGCACGCAAAGGCGGCGTTTCGGTACTTCTGTGCGCTGCCGCGTGGTCGTGGCCGACACACCGCCTGGCGTGGCGTCTCGCCCTTCAACGAACTGACCGTGGCGGTGGCGGCGGTGGCGATGCTCGACGGCGCACACTACGCCGCGTTGCATCAATTTGTGCAACGCGTGTTGGCCATGACGGTGTCTGACGTACACGAGACGAGCGATGCAGCGGAGGGCGCTGCCGCAGCAGCCGCTTCTCCCTCTTCTCCCTCTTTTGTTGGACATGCGCTGACTGCAGACGGGCGGCTCATGGCGGAGGCGGCAGACCTGGCGGCGCTCCTCTGCTGCGGGCAACACGGCGCCGTGGCAGACGCTGTGCTGGCGCTGCCGGCGGAGTCCCTTCAGCCGGTGTTGCGCCGCTTCATGGCGCTGTGCTGCCTGCTGCACATGGGCCACCTCCACGCCCCCATCCGCCTCGTTTTCGATGTGTTGGGCCACGGCAGCTCCCCACAGCAGCAGCGAGTGCACCAGGGCTTCCTCAGCTCCGTCGATGCAGCACAGAGGGTGGCGGGCACCTTCGAAACGCGGCAGCGCGGCGCGGTGGAGCGTCGCAAGCACCTTTTTATCCCGATGGTGCACCAGCGCCAGCAGAAGCTGGCAGCCGCAAAGCAGCTGGGTGCGTTTGTGAAGGCGATGGAGTCGGCGCTGCCGCCGCACGTGGTGCACACTATTGCGGAGACGATGGTGGAGGAGGGAGTGGGGGCGGAGTACTTGGCAGCCGCACTGCTGTAAGCCAGCAGCTGGAGAGGGGTTTGCGGCACTGCACCACACGCACGTAGTAAAAGAGAAAAGAAGCGCATGTCTCTTCTCTCCTTTTGTGTTTTTCTTCACATGACAGCTGCGCGGTGCTTCTGCGCTGACACAACAACAATGGTAATCACGTTTTTGAACCAGTTGTTTTAGACAATGGAAAGGGGTGTACTGTGTGGTGCAAACGGAAATAACTTCCGCTGATGACGCGCACAAGAAAAGAGTACTTATACACAAACTGCCAAGCGTTATCCGATCCTGTGCAGAGAGCACCAGTCTCGTAGCATCCACTTCAGTTTGCCCTTAAAAAAAAAAATACGTTTTTCTCCAGTCGTGTTGATTGTGTTCTTGTCACTTGCCAAAACTTTCACTTCTCTCTTTTTTTTCTTCTCGTGGTTTTTTTTTTCTCCTCTTGCTTGCTGTCTGCACACCAGTTCTGCTCTTTACAGTACTGGTTTTACGGTGTTTGTGTTCGACTTTCACAGAGGTGTTAATCTCTTTCCCAGTCTTTTTAAATTCGTGCGCGTCACGGATCCTTTTTTGAGTCCCCTTTTACACACCCCCATTACCTTTTTTTTTGTTTATAGTCAAACCTTTTTCTTCTTCTCTTGTTTTCGTCTTCTGCCTACTCTTGGAGCTCGCGTATTTTTATCATCTTCTGTATCC
>AUXI01000355.1:0-23241 GCA_000482105.1 Crithidia acanthocephali | reverse complement strand
TGGTGGTTTGTGTCGACGGTCAGGAAGGGAGAAGCANCGGAGGAAGATGAGAGAGAGAACATGAAGTAGAAAGAAACACACACACACAGAGAGAATACCCAACATAATTTGCTTGTGTTTGCCGACCATGGAGAGAGAGCCACGTAAGCAGGCGTTGAGTGTGTGTTCTATTTCGCATGAACGGCAGTCTTGAAGTGTGCGTGTGACCTCACACACACACACACACACACACACACAAGAATGACAGTGTGCTACAAGAAATGCAGTCAGCTGAAAGCATCAAACAAATAAAGAAGGAAATGTCTTTTCTCCTCGACGGTAAGCTCTTCTCGCCTGCAAAACGCTTGCATCTGTTTGTGTCCGCCACCCAAAAGCAGGTGACTGGTCGCACAGGCAGAAAAAAAGCGTTGCATTGCCAAAACAAGAACACTTGCCTTTGTTTTTTTTTTTTTGCTCTTTTCTTTCTCTTGAAAGTCGGAGTGAATGTAAACAACAGCAGGAGCATCACGATTCCGCTCCACAGACAACAACAACAAAAAAAAGTACAAGAGAAAAACAGCTGCAGCCTAAACACGAAAAAAAGAGGGAGAACGGCTCACCCATGATTTTTCCTTTTCTGCTCGTTTCTTGTACGACGCGAAGACCAATTCATCTCTCAGCACGAGGAATCGCGCCACGCACTACCACCCCAGCGACGCCATGATGTTCCAAAATACCACTCACCCACACACCCACACACACAGGACGAGGCTACCTGTACACGGGGTCGCGGTTCGCCCAGCTGTACGTCTTCGACTTGAGGTCCGCCACGGTTTGGTTGCGGTTGTACTGCCGGCCACGCAGAATGTAGCCGGAGAGCCAGTACTTCGTCTTCACGGCGTTGCGTGGGTGAATGCGCCAGTCCAGCGGCACCAGCAGGTTCGGTGAACCACCGTTGCCACCGCCAGCGGGGTGACTGGACACCCGCTTCGTCTTCGAGTGCACGCGCGGCCGGTGCGGCATGTTCGCCTCCACGCTGCGACTACTGTAGTTGCGTTGCTTGTTGTACATTACACCCGCGCGGCGACCAAAGACGGCGTGGCAGTTACTGTCGAACAGACGGACCTCCTTCGACGGCAGCAGGATCGGGACGAGGTTCGGCTCCGAGCCGCGCAGCACCACCGCGGCAGTGCCGCTGGCACGACACATCACGCCGCCGTGTCCCGGGTACATCTCGACGGAGTGGATTTCTTTCCCGTACGTCACCTCCGTCAGCGAAACCGTCTGCCCAATCGTCGGCAGACACCCCTGGAAGGATTTGTTGTACACGATACGAGGCAGCTGCTTGTAGGTGAGCAGCTCCGCCACATACGCGCCGTTGGCGTACAAGAAAAACCCGAGAAAGGACTTCTTGCGAGGGATGTGCACCACGCAGGCCAGCCACTTCGGGATGCGCTTCTGCGGCTTGTGGTTGATGAACGTGCGGTAGCCCCAGGAGCGCTGCTCGTCTCGCTTGTAGTGCCCCAACATCACTTTGCTTCCGGGGTTGGTGCCGCTGCGGTGGCCGAAGTAGTCGCGACTCGAGAAGCCCTTCCAGTCGTAGTAGAGGGGTGTGTAGGTCATCATGTTGGCCCCTACCTGAAAGGGAGACCAGATATCCTTCTGCAGCACCTCCTGCGAGAAGCCGTGCTCGGGCGAGCGGATGTACTCCAGTCGGAGGGTCACCGGCGGACCTTCTTTGAAGACACCGAAGTCATCTGTGTAGCCGTCGTACATTTCCGTGTGCTTCAGCTGCGTGTCTTTACCCGCCTCCAGCTTCGGCTCCAGGCCGTAGTGTTGGCTGCCCTGCTTGCCGATCGGGTTGACCAGCTTCACGCCGCGGGTGGCATGCTGCAGCGGGGCAGCCGCCATTGCTGCCGCCGTCAGCGCGGAGAACGGAAGGTGCCGGCGAAACATCTCAATGCTAAGTCACAACACACACCTAAAAGAAAACAACAACAACAACAACAACAAAAAAGGAACAGCCTCTCTGGTAGGCTCCGAAAGGTCGAGGCACGTGGAGTGCACACTGATGGAGGTAGCCCTCGACGATGCTGGCACGATCGCGGAGGTGAGTGGATGAAACCACCTGCGTACCACGCCTTTTTCTTTTCTTTCTTTTTTTACTACTCCGTTTCAACACAGTGAGAAAAAGAGAGGACATCAATAAAAAAAAAGAAGATAGTGGTTAGTTGCGCACGGGTGTGTGTGAGGAGGTAGGAACGCGCGTGGCCAGACACGTTGCCGTCAGATAAGTGCCTCAACTAAGCATTTGTGTTTTGTTTTGTTTTATTTTCACGGGGTGCACCCCCCGTCATCTCCAGCAACTGCGTCTCTCACTCTACAGCGGAGCTCATTCTTTTTGCTGTCGCTGCTTTGTTTTTATTTTTCTCTTTTTATTCTGTCATCTGTCTACGATACTTGTACAGGACTCAGCTGCGGTGCTGAGAAAAAAGAGAAAAAATAATTCAAATTCAAAAAAAATGAAAACAGGGAGGTATTCTGCGAAAGACCACGTCACAAAGGCATGGCGGCGCAACGATGTAGTGAGGGGAGAAAAAGGTACATAGAGAAAGAAAACAAAAAGGAAAACAGTACAATTGGTCAATGAAAACAAAACCTGATTTGAAGGAAGACGAAAAAAAAAAGTAAAAGGGGGAAAGATAGACCTTCTGTGCAAAGGAAATAGTGAAGTTCGGCAGCTGCGAGTCAACGGCTACAGAGACCTTTTCATTCTCGTTCTAAAAAAAAACAACAGTAATCGGATGGTGTCGTTTTAACCACGCATTTTCTTTCCGCTCCTCCACTTCTCACGGCCTCAGCACAATCGGCGCGTGAATGTTAGCCCCGTGTGGCTGCCGCGTCCGCGCGTCCCACCGTCGGTGCTCTTCCTCCGCCGCCACGCGCTGCTGGAACACCGCCCATAGCGGGGTGGACGGCGTAGCAGCCACCGCAGCAGCAAAGGCGTGCACCGCACTGCTGTGGGTCGAGGAGGTGCTGTGCTCCGCCAACGCGGCTGCCTCTGCAGCTCTCACGGCGTGGGGGAGGGCCGCGTCGTCAGACAGCTCGGATGCCCGCCGCGCCTCTCCGGCAAAGGCCCACTCCATCGCGTTGTAGTCGCTCGCCACGACCACCTCCAGCCGCGGGTGGTGCCGGCGGCGCGAGGTGCCGCCGTTCCCTGCCACCGTCGCCGATGCACTGCCGGGCCGCCGCTGTGGGGAGGCGTAGGTGCGACACGGCGAGGAGGCACTCGACACGCCGATTGCCCCACCAGCCCCCTCTACTGTGAGGGCTGTGGTCGTTACGGGTTGCGTCTCGTCTTGCTCATTTCCTGGCCGCTTCCCATCCGCCGCACCCACGTGCACATCCACCGCTGTCACGGGTGTGTCCACGCCGTTGA
This sequence comes from Crithidia acanthocephali, assembly GCA_000482105.1. Taxonomy (NCBI): domain Eukaryota; phylum Euglenozoa; class Kinetoplastea; order Trypanosomatida; family Trypanosomatidae; genus Crithidia; species Crithidia acanthocephali. The sequence goes on along the minus strand of AUXI01000355.1, from coordinate 19,823 downwards.
CCTCCGCCGCCGGTGCCGTCCCTTCCCGCGGTGACCGCGGCGTGGAGGCCGTCGAGGCGGAAAGCCGCGTCTGCAGCAGCACGTCGTACGTCGTGAAGGCACCAGCGGCGGTGGACCCCGCACGGGCAGGGGACAGCAGATGTACGCCCTGCACCGGCGGCCGCAGAGGAGGCGAGAGCCGTCCGCCTGCCTCATCAGACAACACCTCATCCGCAGCGGCGTAGAAGTGCGTGGCGTCGCCAACCGGCGTGGTGCCTCGGTGCCCATGCGGGCTGGTGTGTGACAAGACGTCATCGTCGCTCGCCAGCGGTGCTGCGCGGGCGGTGTTGTACGGATCGCTGTTGGTGCTCGGTGACACGCCAGCGGAGTAGGGTCGCACCTCCGTGAACGCACTTGCCGATGCCACTGCGGCAGGCTGCGAGGCTTGCGTCACCACGGGACCCACGGATGGGCGGGTAGGGGAGGCGTAGCAGTAGTACTCGCCCTGCCACCCCGAGGCCACAAAGGAGGAGTTGCGCCGTCGTCGTATGCGGTGTTCCACGCTGGCACGGCGATCCCTGCGCCACCCCTCCATCGCCGCGATCTGCGCCGCAACGTCCTCCTGGCTGCCCTCCGCTGCCACCGCGCCATCGCCGGGGTGGCGGTGCCGCTCCACCAGTGACGACGCAGGCCCGTCCCCCTCCCCCTCCCCCTCCTCGACGTGGGGGAAACGAAAAGCACCGGTGGACGGCGTTGACGCACCGGAGACGGTCAGCGTGGGCACACCACTGCTGCCGATGGTGCGGTGTGTTGGGATGCGCAACTCCACCTGAATCAAAGGCTCCTCCTCCTCCTTGGCACACGCAACGCCTCCGTCAGCGCATCTCGGCACCGACGCAGCACGCGGACGACCAGCCGCCTGCTCCGGCGTGCATGCAGGGGCCTCTGCCACGGCGTACATGGCACGCACGTAGGAGTTCACCATCCGCGGCTCCTCCTCCTCCTCCCGCTCCGTCGTCGACGGCGACACGCGACCCGGTGAGCCGGGCAGCAGCGGTGTGAGCCGGCGGCGTAGCGCGTTGCTGCGGCTGCTGCTGTAGCCGCTACCGGCACCGGAGCCGCTGCTCAGCTTGCGAAGGCGGGTCGACTGATGAATGTAGACGACGCGATAGTAGTTCGTCGAGGACGGGCAGGGTTGGCGATGCTCCAGCTCCACGGCGTCGTGGACATCAGCATTCGCATCCATCGATGACGTCGTGTGCGGTGCGGCTGCTCGTGCTGTTGCCCCTTCGTACACGATGTTGGCTGGGAGTTCGCTGGACTCGACGTAGCGCCGCGCGGAGAGAGACAGGCCACCACCGACGGCCGCGCTCTCCGTACCTTCACAACGACTCTGCAACGCCTCGAATTCCTGGTCCGGCAGGGCAGACGCGGTGTTGCTGAGGTCGTAGAGCGGTGCGCTGCTGTTCTCCGCATCGTGACAAATAATGTGTGCATTGGGCACATCGTGGTTTGCGGAACGTGCAAGAATGCGCTGGCAGTTCAACTCCGCCGCCTGCTGGACGTCCACGATGATGTTCTGGTTCTGTGCTTCACTGGAAAGAACAGCGTCCTCGGCTGCGTGTGCATCGAAGATCTCCGTGGTCCCTTTCACCGCACCCGCCTCGCCGTTGAGGCCCTGCGCGTGGCTGCTGGGCACGTCGCTGCTGGCTGGATCCGCACTCGACACCGTTGGAGCGGCATGGCTGACCAGTGCCTTGGTCGAGCTAGTCCCGCTCTGCTGCGGAGGCGGTTTCTTGCTTGGCGTTGCGGATTGCCCTTCCGCGTCCCCGTCTCTGTTGCTCATACTGTTGCTGTTGCTCTCTTTCTGCGTGCATGACGGCGTGACGGTCGGGCTGGCGGCGCGGTGCGTGCCGCGCTTTTTCTTCGCGACTTGGCCCACCGCCGCACTGCCTTTTGCACCGCCACTGCGGCTATGACCGGCAGTCGCAGCAGCGGCGATGGCGACGCTGTCACTCGGTAGGGCAGAGCTGGCGGACACCCCCACGCTGCTCTTGCCGCCCAGCACGGGTCGTGCGTGCAGGGCACCGCGGGGCTGTGCGCGGCTCCCTCCCACACCCTGCGGCACCGACTTGTAGCCTCGTGTCTGCCGCACATTCACACTCGGACGTGGACTCAGTCGCATCGCCTGCTGCTGCTGCTGACGCTGCTGACGCTGCTGCGCTTGTTGCTTTAACTGCTCGGCGTAGGTGGCGTCTAAAGCCTCGACGCGACTCACGGCAGCACGCGTAATCGCTAAGATGTTGGTGCCGAGTTCGCGGATACGGATGCACATGGCGTCCCGCATGGCCGCAGTGTCTACGCTGCTACGGCGCCGAGTCGGGTGGCCTGACATGCTCGTCTCTAAACAGTGATAATAATAAACAATAAGAATAAAAGCGCCGTTCCGAAGATCAAGGGTATAATAAATGGTTCACAACGAAAAGTGTGTGTGTGTGTGTTTCTGTGTGTATAAAAAGCTAGTGGAGTCAGAGAGCGCTTTCCTGACAGAGTCTTTCGCGTCTCTCTTCTAAGCAAGTCGACGCTCCTCTCTTCCGCTGTAACTTGATATCAATTGTTCTTCTTTTTTGTTGTTGTTGTTGTTTGGGATCGTTCTGTGGGTGAAAGAACCTGCTTCCGTTAACGTACTCTCTGATGGCCTTAACGTTAGCCCGTCAAGTCTGTTCTGCACCACTACTGAAAACAATGTTCGTGAAGCGTAAAATCACCGCAAGAGGAGAAGAAGATGAAGTGAGGGAGAAAAAAAGGATAGAGCAGCATGAAAAAAAAAAAAAAGACATGAAGGCAATCTCGAACAGTTCTTGAAACCGACTGTGACTGCGATGTAAAAGAAAAGAAAAACAATGAGTTACACTTCTCAAAAGCCGTCGTTATTTTTCGAATGATTTAAGCAGAGCAATAAAAAAAAAGAAGAAAAAATAAACGTCAGATTCAGCAAGACGTAAAAGCAATAGAGAGAAAAAAAAGGGGGAAAAAGATAGCGTCGTTCAGTCAAGTGTAGTGCATACATCAAACTGTGGAGTCAGGATAAGGGAGCAACACAGCGTGGCGCGCTCTACGCCCCTCCTCTACTGTTGGTGCCGCAACGCAGCTGCTGACGGATGTGATCGACCGCCGCCTTCTTTCGCGCGTGGGCGGCCTCGAGATCCATCAGCCGCTGCCGTCGTCGATCTGTCTCTGCCGTCGCGGCTGTCCCACTCACCACCACCACCCGCGCCATCCCACCCGTTGTGCTTTTGCCTCGGCGCCGTCGGCGTCGTCCGCACGACCCTCCGCAGCGGCGCTCTCCGCTATCTTCAGCTGCTGCTGCTGCTGCTGTTCGTCTCGCTCCTGCGCGATCTTCTGCGCGTAGGCGAGTGCCCGCGCACGACGCTTTTGTGCCTCCTTCGCCTCCTTGCGTGACGCCGCGGCCACCGCGAAGGCCGGAGCCGCTGCTGCTGCTGCTGCTGCTGCTGTGTTGTTGCTGCTGCCGTGGCCAGCGGACGACGGTTTTCGTTCGGCTTTTGCGCAGCAGACGACGCTCCGTCACCGCCACGGACACCACCGTCACCATCCTTTGAGACAGTGGAAGGGGTAGCGGAGTGGGAGGCGGGCGAAGAAAGCGGAGGAGACTTCCACAACGTGGGCGAGGCCGGCGCAGCTGCTGCACTGCCGGCTACTGCGTTCGCACCTCGCGCAGCCTTCCCATGACCACGTCCGGAGCTGAGCTGCGTGCGGTGCGTCGCGGACAAAGACGGCGAAGGCAGGGCTGAGCTGTCCGTCGAACTGGGCGAAGATGAACAAGACGAAGTAGAGGAGTCCGTCGAGGAACGAGAGGCACAACGCGACGGCCTGTGAGGCTGACGGTGACCGTGCGGTGTCGGAGAAACCCCACCGGATGCCTCGGCTTGCGCGTCTTCTCTGCCTTGTACGACGTCTACTGCGTTTGTCTGGTCGGCCAGTGACCGCCGAGCATGTCGCTCCGCCTGCCTGCCGTACGCACGTGCCCGCTGCAGCTTTTCACGGGCAGCTCGCTGCGCGTCGGTGTCGCTGGGGCCCAGTCCCCCAGACTTCCGCGACGCCACGTCTGCCATGAGGGATTTGTAGGAGTCGAGTGTGTAGGGCTTGTAGCCAGGCATCTCCTTCGCACCGCCAGGGACACCCGCAGCACCAGACCTCTTCGATGCACCTGGTGTGGGCGACGGTGAGGCGTTGCTCGGTGCCTCCGCAGACGCGGGAGAGCGTCGACTGGGCTTTGCCTCGGGCGGACCCTCCGTATAGGGCTGAAGGGACGGCACAGAGGCGGAGGGCTTCGTTTTCAGCGGCGCTCTTGCAGCTCGCGGCATAGACGCAGGGCTATTCGAGGCGTCTGTATTTCTCACCCCTGCGCCGAGCGGCTTCTTATCCTGTGGAGCCACAGCGGCAGCAGCAACGGCAGGCGGGGGTGGCGAAGAAACCACTGAAGACGGAGGCGGCTGCGCTACGTGTAGACGTCCCTGTGCGAGTAGTGTGAGGGCGGGGTGGGAGGCGGCGCTGGTGGCAGCCCCGCTGCATGGCGGTGACCGCGGTGGAGGTGTGAGAGGGAACCTTGACGCACTACCAGAACCCACACGACCGGCGCCTTGCGCAGCGAGGGCAGACGGGGCCAGCAGACACTTCACCTGCTGGCCGGGTGCCTGAAGTGTGATGGACGACGAGCGACGGGAGAGTGTGGTGGCAGCACCAGTGGTGGCGGTGGACGACGCTGCCTCGCCCACTGCTGCCGCTGCTTGCGGCAACGCACGGCAAGGCTGGTGCACACCTCCTCCTCCTGCTGGGTAAACGTTGTTGTTGTTGTTGGCGTTCACGTCGCTTTCGCTGGCGCTGCTGCTGTTCATGTCTACCTCGACCACCACCGCATCACCACCACCACGGACGGTTCTTTTGCTGTGGTCGTTCTTGCTGCTGTGTTGGGCCTTTGTGGATGGGTGTTCAACCGGTGTGTTGGAGTTCAATGCTCGGTGAGCAGACGTGATGGGAGGCAGCTGGACGTCGTCGCCGCCGCCGCTGCTGTGCGTGTGGTGCTCTGTTAGTGTTCCTGCAGGTGCAACAGACGTGTCGTTGCTGCTCGACGAGGTTCGCTGACGAGACGCAGCCGAGCTCCTCAGCACTTCACCCGGTGCGCGAATTCGAAAAGCCGCTGGTGCTTTTTTAGTGGACCTTCCGATCTTGGGTGTTGGATTTGTGGCACTGGTCCTGACATTTGCCACCGCTGCTGCTCCGCCTGCTGGAGCCGCCAGCACACCCAAATGCGCATTGGCGTTTTCCTTCCCACCACCTCTGTCCGGTTGGCGAAGTGACGTTGAAAGGCAGACGGCGCACCGCCAGTCGCATCGTTGCTGTTGTTGTTGCTGTTGTCGTCACTGCCGTTCCTGGTGTTGCTCTTTGAGCGAGGAGGTGCAGGGAGAGGGGGAGGTGGTCCCCACACATCGCGATCGAACTTCTTTTTCGGTGACATCTAAAATGAGGTTGGGAAGTGCTACTGTAGCGTGTCTATAATGTGCATGAAAGAGATTTTGTTTTCAGCATCGAGTCTATTTAACACTGTGGAGAAAGGCCTGGTGAACGGAGGAAGAGTTTGAGAGAGAAAATGAGAGTCGATTGAACCTCCGCGCACCACCGCCGCAGCAACCTGTGGTACGAAAAAAAAAAAAGGAGAAAAGAAAAACACAAACACACAGCCAACGCCTATATATCGCTCGCATTCGAGCTGTCGTGTACAGCAGGAAAAAAGAAGCACGAAGTCAACTTCACTTGATCCGCAACAACAACAAAAAAGAGCTAGGCTTCCACGGGACAAGCGTGATCTCTCCGAGGTCACAGTACATTCAAAGAAAGAGGTGTTTCTTATTTGTTGTTATTGATGTTGTTCGTTTGTTTGTTTGTATGTAAACACTAAGCACACATCAACAGTCAAGAGTATCCTAGCGAAAGAGGTCACCGCAAAGCAAAGTCGTCGTGGCGGAGAAAAACTGACCTCACACGCCGCGTCGTCATCAGAGGCAGCACAGCACAAAAGCACACACGAAAGAAAAACATTTTCACGTTTCACCTTTTCTTTTCCCCCACGTTACTCGCTCTGCACCAAGCACATCTTCATCGCGGACTCCAGCCGAGCCACACTGCGCGTCTGCTCCACGTTTTGCAGCTCCAGTCGACGCACCTGCGCGTCGCGAGAGCGGATATCCGTGCCCCAACTGCGCTCTCCAGCTTTGAGCATCTCACGGCACTCCTGGAAGGCCTGATCGGACATCTGCTGGCAGCTGCGCTGTGTCGCGAGGAGGGTGTTGCGGATAGATGTCGCGTACCACCAGTAGGTGAAGGTGCAGAGGAAGCCCGTGCCGACGGTGGCGCCGAGGGTCGGGTTGCGCTGCAGCGGCTTCACGATATTCGCCATAAAGAGCGTGTTCATGGTGGCGGATGGAGGGAGAGCGGAACACGAAAAGAGAAGTGAAGTGTATAAGGGGTAAAAAAAATAAATTAAAGAAGGCAGGGATAACTCAGTCAGCGCAGTAAAAAGACGTGAATCTGTGAAGTTGGATTCGATGAGGTGTCCACGCAGTAGAGGCAGATGTCAGAGTAGAAATGAAGGTAGGATGGAGAACAACAAAGTGAGATGGAAGAAGACGACAGTGATAAAAAAAGAAGAAGAAGAAGAAGAAGAAGAGTGGCGCAGGTGCCTTCTTGCACAACGTGTTTCTTTTTGTTTGAACCCAGCGATGGCCACGTGGAGAGATGGTATCCCCCTTACCTCTTCTCTACAATTTCATGAGAGCCACACGCTGCTGTTTTCCTCAGTGTTACCGTCTTTCATTGTCCAAGGGAAAAAAGAAGGAAAGAAAGAAACAGAAACAGCGTCTTTTCTTTTGTTGGGGTGCGATCGTCGTGCAGCTCTGTTCGTTTTCCATAAGCTGACTGCGTTGCAGTTTGCCTTTTCACCACCAGACACGCAAGTAGCTGCGCATCATCTCCTGTTTTTTTTTTGTAACGTTGTTTTACGTAAGTCAGCCACTGCGGCACCCAAGTGATACAACAGCAGGGCCTGAAAACAGAGTTGTGAACACCAGCTCAACATCAACAAACGCAAACAAGAGAATCTCAGAGAGATGTCTCTCTAACAATCACACAACCCCCTCTCCCGTCACACTGCAGCATCCCGTCAGTCCAGAAGCTCTTTCTCCGTTTTTGTGGATGTGAGTGAAGTAGTTGTGTGGTATACACTCCATACAGAGCCTTTCTCTCACACTAGACACTTACACACACACACACACAAGGTGGACAAAACAATTGAGGAAAGGAGCTTAAAACGGTAACGCGCAAGAGAAAAGCAAACCACGTTCGGCACAGAAAGCGAGAAGAACCAGAAAAGGAAAGCCATGATCTTCTCTCACCCACCTTTCTCCCGTTTTCTTTTTAAAAGAGTTTGATCTTGCGCGCCTTGCGTTGCTTAAGGGGTCCCTTCCGCTTCGCCGCGCCGTCGCCCGACCCGCCGGCAGCCGACGACGTCGCCAGCTCCTCCACGCCATCCCAGCCCTCCTCGGACCGATCCAGCAGCTCTGGTGGGCCCGCCTCGTACTTGCGGAAGAGGTACTCGATGGAGTACTTCCACCGTTCCTCGGTGTAGTTCTGCTTCTCCATCAGCTTCTTGTAATCGTGCGGCGTCTTCGGGATCTCCTCGTGCAGACTGTGGTTCACCACCGGCAGGCCCAGCAACGTGTAGGCTTCCTCCGTCGCGTAGATGGCGAGGCGCTGCGGGAGCAGCTCCTCTCGCGCGAAGCTGCGCGACACGTACACGGTCTCGTACTGCCGACCAAACCACCCCTGCGTCTCGTCATCCCACACATTTGCTAAGAAGATCACCGGGATGTGCAGCGAGGGGATTTGATGGGCCTCACCCACCTCCAGCAGTGGACGGTGCTTGATGTGGTCCGGGTACGGCGTCACGGTGTAACGCATGTCGTACTCACCGGGGCGGTGGTGGCTCATTGGGTAGCGCGTCTCGTTTTCCTTCATGCGGAGCTCGTAGGTCGAGAGGGCCATCCGCTTCCAGTACGGCGTCGACGCCAGCCGCTCGCTGTACCCGGTGGAGACGCCGAAGGATCCACCGACCTCGCCGCCTGGCGGCGGCGGCATCGTGACCTTCACGTCATGCCGCGGTGGCGGTACCCACGGCGCGACGAACACGCAGAAGGAGCGGCGCATGTCGATGACGGTGGTGGGGCAGCGCTGTGTGATTTTTAGTTTTTCTTCCAAATTGACCACGTCGGCTTACTGTTGTTCCTCTATGTGTGTCAGTGTGTGTGCGTAGTGTTGTTGCAATGCACACCACGAGGAACAAAGCACGGTTTCGACGTTTCCCTAAAACCTACGGATGTGTACGTGTGCCCTTCTTGTGAGCTGCCAATAATAATAAAAAGGAAAATGCGGTTTACAGAGAGAGGATAGAGAAAGGGGCGACAACAAAGAAGAAGATGAGAGAAGCGATAGAAAGACAGAAGCAGCAGCCCATCGAGCGAAGTTGATCGCACGTACAGCTTCAGCGATAGTTGTGCACAAACGGCAGTGTTTTCTTTTGTGTGTGTTTTCCTCGTCTGCTCACTGCCGTCAAGAAGAGCGTAGTGCCGTACTGACGTAACATCCTGACACTGTACCTCTACTGGCAGACGTTGGAAAGCACAACTGTGATAAGGTGAGTCTCCGGTCTGACGTGTGCGCCAAGTGCACCACAGTTTAAGCACACAAACCTCACATGCCTCTTCCGATCTTTACGTTCGCATGTCCTGTTGTCGTTGTTTGTTGTTGTCCTTCGTGGTGTTGGCAAGCATATGGCACCTCACAACACTTTTTTTTTTTCGTGTGTGTTTGTTTGTGAATATAACTTGAATTCAAAAGAACACCATGGGTGGTTTCACCTCTACTGGCAGCGACTAAACTCTTGCTTTGCACGGGTAAGTCGAACACCAGAAAGCCGCAGCAACTATACAGTTCATCTTCCAAAAAGGACTCAAGAACCATAAGGAGCGTATAGAAAAGAGGCGTAAAAGGGAGAAAAAAGAAAAATAGAGGACAGGTTGTATAAAGCTGAGTATAGCACACGCACACACACAAAAAAAAGCCCGCACCGTCATTAGCCGCTCAGCTGCAGCGCCGCGTTCTCAAACACCTCGTTCAACTCTGGATGACGCCACAGCGCAAACTTCAGCATCAGCGACGAGTACTTCTCCTCGATCCACGCCTTCGCCATCAGCATCGCCAGCTGGATCCTCGGCAGGTCCTCGTGCGAAGTCTGCAATGAGTAGCGCAGGAAGCGCATGGGCCGGTTCGCGGCGTCACCCAGCTCGCGGTTGATCGCCTTGGTCGCCATGATGCTCCGCAGCACCAGCGCGTACTCCTTCGGCAGCGCTGCCACGATGTTGTTCAGCTCCGACATCCGCTCCTTCACGGTGGTCCGCATGCTCTCCAGCTCCTTCGAGTTTGTCACCCGCCCTTTGTTGTTTGCGAAGTACTCGTACGGGTGCTGCAGGAAGCACGACGCGAAGAGGTCGTAGTCCTCGCAGTGGTAGCGGTGGGCGATCGCCGTCACCGTCGGGGTGTCGTGCGTGACGGACGCCGTCCAGATGTCGCTGATCTCGCGACGCTGCGCCGCGTTGAGCTCTGCGCAGAGGCCGAAGTCCAGCAACACCACCTGCGGTGCCCCATCGGGTAGCTTGCGCACGAGGATGTTGCCGGCGTGTGGGTCGCCGTGGAAGAAACCCGTCTTGAAGATCTGAAACGCGATGGCGTCGTAGAAGAGCGTCGCGACCTCCCGCACGTCAAGGCCCATCTTGCGGATGCCGGCGCGGTCCGATATCTTCACCGCGTTCGGCACGAACTTGGACACCAGCACGCGCTTTCCGCCGTAGTCCCAGAATATTTTAGGGCACACCACCCGGTCACCGAAGCCCGCCGCCTTCAAGTCCGCTGCCGCGCGGTCGTTGTTGCGGCCCTCCAGGCGGAAGTCCAGCTCGTTCGCCACCGTGTCGTTCAGCTTTGTGATGATCTGGCCAAAGTCGTACCCCGGAAAGAAGTAGCTGGCGGTCGCGAACATAAAGCTGATGGTGCGCATGTCACCGTTGAACCGCTGCGCAATGTCGATGTACTGCACCTTGATGGCCACCTCCTCGTCCTCGACGCGCAGGCGGCCGCGGTGCACCTGTGCGAGGGAAGCCGCAGCGAGTGGCGTTGGGTCGACGTAGGCGAACACCTCCGAGAGCGGGCAGCCGAGGTCCTTCTCCAGCACCGCCACCACCTCCGAGAACGGCCGCTTCACCACCGCGTCCTGCAGCACGGCCATCACCTGGCAGTACTGGTAGGGCAGGATATGGCTCATGTTGGCAAAGATCTGACCGGCCTTCACGTAGAGGCCGCCGTTGGTCTCCGCCAGGGTAACGAGGCGGCCGGCGCAGCGGCGGTGCACCTCATTCCACGTCTCCTGCGAGTCTTGCTGGGTGACGTGGAAGACGTAGTCGCAGTAGATTTGACCACCAGTGTACGCGCAGCGGCCGACGCGGCCGATGCCTTCGAAGAGGACACGCGAGGGCAGCAAAGCGGTGGGGATCGACTCCTTCGGTGGCAGTACGATGGCGGCGGTGCTCAGGCCCACGACGCCGGCCGCCGCCGCCCCGTAGCGAAATGCACGGCGGAATCGAAATGTCATCTAACACACACGCACAGTGACACACACACACAGGGCTCCAACTCACGCGAGGATGATCTAGTGCGCATCGTTCACGTCCAGGGAAGGAGGTGAATGGAAGAGAGCGAAGCAAGAGAAGAGTGAAGAGGGAATAGAAAAAAAAACGCAGAAGGAAAAAAGGACCCAACGTTGAGTTCTTTGTGCTGGCGGGTTTGGCGACCGGGCTAAGAGTGCAACCAAGCAGTAGTGTCTTGTCAGTGAGTCTCAAGTTTCGGCACTATTTTATTTACCTATTTATTTAATGCACTGAGGTCTCTGGTTTGCATACACACCTCATTTCTTTAAGAGGACAACTGCGGCGCTTCCTGCCGTACATAAACTCCATCTCTCACTTCGCTCGTCGAGAAAAAAAAAACACGACTCACTCTTCTTTTCAGTTGTATCCTTTTCTAGTCATCCAGTAGAACCACATCATCGTCACTTCCATCCTTCGCAGCACTCGATGCAGCAGCGACCTTCACTGCTGAAGCGCCTTCGTGTTGAACCTCTTCCACGTCGCTCGCATCATCGTCAGAGATCACCACCTCCGCTGTCTCCGCACTCACACCATCCACGGCTGCACCGCTCGTCTTTTTGTCGATATCGCTGGTGTGCACTCCAGTAGTGCTGTGCTGCGCTGTGGTGGTGGCGGTGTGCGACTCCGCCTCTGTCAGCCGCTGATGCTCGCTGCGCCGCGCCAATGCACGCTGCTCCGCCCTGCGTGCCTGCTCCACACCAGACAGCACAAAGTGCACGCCAGCACCGTCCTGTGCACCGACACCAGTATCACCACCGTTGCTGTTGTTAATACTCGCCTGCGATGGACTGTCTATCAGAACAATACCCCACGCCACGTCTTTGTTCAGCGCGTCTGCCGTCAGCACAAATCGATGTGGCTTGTTGGTCGACAGCGTCGACTTCTCCTCCTCGTCCTTCCGCAAGGCTGGCTGCAGCAGCTGCGCGAGTGTGTTGTCTGCCAAGACTTCGTAGTCCTCGTCCTCGTACAACACCGTGGTGCCGTGACTCACCGACGGACCTTCGAGATCCAGCGCCTCCTCGAGGATCACGTGCACCAGCTGTCCTAGGGTGACGGTCTGCAGGTCGAGCTGCACCACCACCTCCGGATACACATCTTGGCACACGAGGCAGTGCAGCGCGTTCGGGGGGTTTGGGCAGGTGCTGTGCACCACGTACGCATCCATCACGGAGCGCGGACGCTGCGGCGTCGTGTTGCTCGTCCGTGCTGCGCCGGGCGTACTGGTGGTGTAGAGAGATGGGGACAGCGAAAAAGACGTGTCGCCCGACGGGGGAGGAAGCCGACGACGGCGCAGCTGAGGGGCTCTGCGGGCGTACACCACGTGTGGCATTCCAACTCCACCATGCCCCTGCTGCTGCTGCTGTTCTGGCAGCTCCTTCTCCGTTCCGTTGCTTTCGCGCACCCCAGGGCCAGTCTGTGCGTCGGACGGCACTGACGACGTCAGCAGCAGCAGCAGCAGTGCCTGCAGCTCGTGCACCACCGCTGCCGCAATGATGGCGTTCGTCGTCGCGATGGCCGGCACGATGGAGCCGGCAATGCTCCGGACCTCCTCCAGTGACTGCTCGGGGATGTGAAAGACGTGCGCGCGTAGGTTCGCCGTCGCGCTGACGAAGCGCACCGCGACATCGTCGTCCTTTTTGAATGCTGCACCAGGTGGACGGGAAAGGCACGCCTCCACCGCACGTTCGAAGAGTTCCACACAGTCCGGCAGCGACAGCACGTCTTCCACAGACAACGCTTTTCGTGTCAGCGGCGTACTGGCAGCGTGTGCGGCCACTGCGGCGTCGACGTCACTCCTGCTCAGCGGCGCCGGCGGCTCGGTGGACCACAACGACTTCAGGGACAGGAGTTCCTGCACCTTGTCGATGAAGAGCTGACGCAGCAACACCGCCCCCAGCTGTGCTGCAGACGAGGGGGACGGTGGCACAGGTGTTGCCGTGTTGCGAATGGACGTGGCCTCATCACCACCACCACCACCGTCACACCGCCTGCGTTCTGGTTGCTGTCCTCGGCGCCACGCCGACACCAACGAGCGCAAGTACGTCAGTTCCCCTTCCCCCCGTGGCGCCTCCGACGCTGTTGGTGCCTCTTCCCCACTACCCTTCTCCATATCGGTGTCGTTGACCACCTCGCGGAGGCTTTCACTCGATGCCTCCTCCCCGCCCGCCGTGCTGCCGAAGAGCACTTCGTACAACTCCTTGGCGTAGTGGACGCAGTGCACCATTGTCGTAGGCCGTGCGTGAATGGTGCAGACGGCGAACGTCTTTGTATCCGGTGGCTTTGGGCGGCAGTCGTAGCACTCATACCGTCCCCGCACGATGGGCTGCACCTGACCGTTGTAGCCCATCGTCCCACTCTCGATAAGGGGAATGCCGTTGCGCATGCACATCCGATTCACGTGCTGCCGCGCCGACACGTTGTCGAGTGCGTTGAGCACCACCGCAAATTGATGATAAAACGCGTCGTCATAGGTGGTGGATTTGATGTTGTCGTGGTACGCAATGATCTGTGGAACGGACCGCCTGGTCTCCGCGAAAGCCCTACGTGTGTTTTCCTCCGTGGCAAACCACTCCAACACCACCCGACGCGCCGTTTCGGCTTTCGACGCCCCGACGTCGGGCAGCTGAAAGAGGAATTGACGATTCAGGTTTGTCGCGTCGATGGTGTCGAGGTCGAGCAGGTGGATGTGCGTAAAACCACGCAGCACCAGCACCTTCAGCACCTCGCAGCCGATGCCGCCGGCACCGACGAGAAGCAGCGGTTTCGCCTTCAGCGCCTCAAGCCGCGTCTCGCGCAGCGAAACGCACTGCATAGGCAGCGGTGACGGCACACTCGAGGAGGCGTCGCGTGCGCTGGCCAACGAAACGCGCTCCACCAACACGGCGGCGGTGCAGCAGCTCAAGGCTGTGCCCGCCACGTCAGCTGCAACGTACACCGCGCGGGGCAGCGGGATTGCGGCGAGTGCCGCACGCGTTGCGTCCCTTACTGTCTGTGGCGCTCCAGTCATTTCTGGGACACGGCCACCATCGCCGTCGCCTTCCCGCTCGTCGAGCGCATCCGGCACAAAGCAGAAGGTCCACGTCACCCATGGAGAAGACGGTGCGGACGCCGGTGGTGGCACCACTGCTGGCCACGCTGGAAGGCTCTCCACGTCAGTCTCATGAACCTCCGATGTGTTGGTTGTCGTTGTGGATACGTGAACCTGCAGGGCTTGCAGTGCGTACTGACGCAGCGCTTCCCTGAGGGTTTCCACTGTCAGCACAGGGACTTGCAGGACATCGGGCAAAGGACCAGCGCCTGCTGCGTTGCAGTGATCGCCGTGTTGCTCTTCAATGCGTGGCTTCTTTGCTGCTGGCTCCACGACATTACTGGGCTCGGAGGCTGTAGCGGCGGCCTGGCAACGGGGAACGACAATGTGGCCCACGCATACCTCCATGAGAGCAAGAGTATACAGAAACAAATCGAGTTGTATAAAACAAAGGTTGTGTATTCCTCCAAATTGTCTTTTTTTTCGTGTGTGTTTTTTTTATTAATACTTCAAAGTTTTCTTTTTCTGATCTGGCAATGTCGCATCTATGTGTTTGTGTGTGTATATTTATATATGTGTGTGTGTGTGCACAAACGTTTTTATGTCGGTGCAGAGAAAGAGAGAGAAGATTGATTTTTCTCAATGATAGCTGTGCATGAGAAGAGTGAAGAATACAAAAAACAACCTTCTGTGATAGGATGTGGTTGCTGAAGCAAGGCTACGTACGGAAAAAAAAGGAAAGCAGTGGTGATAGGTATGCTGCGTATCAGCAGGACGTGGACTACAGGGAAAGCAATTCTCAGATCATCTGCGAGTCACCAGTGTCACGACGAGACTGTTCTCTCCGCACCCTTTGTACGGCAGCATTTCCTCAGAAAAGCTTCATCTTTCACCGTGGCGCTTTCGTAGCGTCCAGTGGAGAGAAAACTGTTGAAGATGCTGACAGTTGCTTCGAAACACTTTTTTTTTTGTAACGGTGAGAAGCAGACAATCAAATAGCAGGAAGCACAAAATGTAAAAAGAAAAGAAAAAAAAAGAAAATGAATCGTTCTCTCGCTACTGCTGCGCGTGTGCAGCGTAGAACACCATTGCAGTGCATTGAGCACTTGTCACCTTACTGTTGACACCTTCAGCTGCTGCGGTGCGTGGCAGACTCCACCTGTGCTGGTGCTGTGTGTACTCTAGCAGCATTTCCATCTCATGCCGCTGACGGAGTGCCGCAGACTCTGCTCGTGTGTCGACGGTGCCAGCACCGTCTGGAGACGTTGCGCTTTCCGGACACGGCTGGAAAAACGGCAGATGCGCCGTTGACAGACACGGCGGACGCTGCAGCTGCGCGATCGCCGTCACGCTGCGCGCCAACGCAGCCGCGTCGTACAGTGCTGACCTCTTCCCTGACGCCAGCACACGTCGATGTAAGCATTGCCGCGACGAGGGCTGCCGACTTTTCACGTAGCGAGAAGCCGCCGCTTTGTCTGTGCGGTGCAAGCGCTCCGTTGAGGAGACAGGTTTAAGCGTTTGCGTGCCGTCCTCCCAGTCGGTGTCGTCCGCGGCAGAGAGGGAGGAAGAGGAGGAGGAGTACACGCATGCAGCATCCACATCTGCTTCGTCATCGCGGTCCGCTCTACTGTCTGTCACCGTGCGTGGCGCGCTGCTCCAACGAGGAAGCAGAGAAGGCGGTCCTTGAATGGTGTGCGGCGGTGTTGGAGACGAGAACGGAGAAGCAGCGGAAGGCGTCGTTGCGGTGCTGTTGGTGTTCGTTGCATGCGTGCAGTGGACGGCTTTTGCAGGGTGCACTCCTTGAAGGGCAGGCGCACCCTCCAACCTCCGTCGCTTCCATGGAGACATCAACACCTCCGTTGAGGTTGCGGGCAAAGCCGCCCAAGGCGTGTGGATGCTGCCGCTGTTGCTGCCGCTGCTATTGGAACGCTTCAACAACAGCGGAGCAGCCGAGGCGTCTCTGGCGTCTGCGACGATACCTGATGAGCCCGCACCACGCCTCGTAGCAGCGACGCAGCGCATCTCTTCTTCGTACAGCGGGGAATCCGTTGGCATGGGCTTACTTACCCACACGTTAGAGGCCGGCTGCTGTGTCGTTGGTGGCGCACCGCGCAGCGCCTCTGCCGCAGCTTCTGCATCACCATTGTCCAACGCGTCTCCATGCCCTCGCTTCACGCCACCGCTGGCCGGCAAGGACGGTGTGGCAGCTGCCGGAACAGGTTTAATGTTTGGATGTAACGGTGCGCCGCGACGCTGCGTAATGCACCAGGACAGCGGCAACATAGCGTCTGTGTGTTTGTGTACGTGTGTAAAGAACAGTACCCAAAAAAAAGAGAGAGGAAAGAGAGCGAAAACAACTGCAACAGAAGAAGAAAGCAAAACGGAGTGAATATGGGAGTTGGCAGACGCACCGTGACGGTGTAGCACTGCAAGTGAAATGCGTTCTTCCGGAGATGAATACACGCACCGAGCGTGAAAGCCAAAACACCCGTGCCACAGGGTGTGTGTTCAGTTATTTGTTCGATCAAGTGTGATTAAATATGGGGTTTTCCTCTCTCCGCTTGTTGGCTGAAACATCACACATGCAAAGCAAAGTCAGCGTTCACGTCAAAACACTCTTCATTCTCCGATACGTGGTGTGCACATGCGTTGGCGATTCTATGCTCTTTCACTTTCTTCTTTCTTGGAACAGCAAAAAGATAAAAATAATAACAGAAAAAAGAAAACGCAGCTTGCAATCGTTTTTTTTTTTACGAACCATCACCTGCATTTTACGTAGCGATAAGACCACAGAAACAAGAAGAACATATATATTTGTACAGTAGTGGTAGTAGTAAAAAGCAAAACAAAAACAAGAGAATTCAGCAAGTGTCCTCTGCAGCTGAAGAAGCAGCTGGACCGCAAAAACAGTGGCAGGAAAAAAAAAGAAGATAATCGTTCACGTCGAACCAGGACAGAAAGCAGCTCATAAAAAAAAAAGAGGAACAAAAAAGCACTCCACTACCCAAGAGAGTTAAAGCTCCTCAGTGCTCCGTTTTGCAAGAAAATCTCACCTGGGCAACTATGATATAGAAACACACAAACACACAAAAAAAAGAGACCCATGTTACAGGAGGCGCAGCTGCTGCACCTGTTCCTCCAGAATATTCGCGTTGCCGGCACGTTGGAACATGCCAATGGCAAAGGCGGCTGTCCCGATGACGGAGGCGGCGATGTTCAGCGCCGAGGAAACCCACGCCGTCGCCCAGAGCGGACGGAGCGTCAGCGCCTGTGCAATCGCGGCGAAGTCCGGCCGCTCATCGGCCTCCGCGGCGGCCTGCTGCTGTTGCTGCTTCTTCTCCCGCTCCGCGTGCGCGGCAGCCGCGGCGGTGTTGCTGGCCGATGCCGCGCCGCTCTCCGCCAAGGGTGCCTGCGCCACGGGCACAGCTGTCCGCGGTGCTGCAGCACCCTTTGCATCCGCGGCCGCCTCTGCCTTCGCTGCAGTGTCCGACGAAGGGAAAACGGCGGAGAGGTGGAGCTGACGCGCCACCCAGCCGCCCGCGCAGGAGAGCTGCGACTTGATCTTCTCCAGCGCTGGTGTCGTGTTGTGGCTCACCTGCTTTGACGCTTCCTTGGTGCTGACGGCGGCGATGTTGTACATCTGCTCCAGCATCGACGCGGTGCGGCGCTCCTCCTTCACCGCCAACCGATGCAGCACGAAGAGATTCGCGATGACAATGAGAACAGACGAGGCGGCCATGACGCGCGTCGTGCGGATCTGCGAGCGCAGTTTGCTCACGTGGTCGCTAAGAAACTCCACCACGGTTTCCAGCACCTTCGTCTCGTCCGCCGTCAGCGCGGGTGGGGTGAAGGATGCCGCCTTCGCCGCGGACACGGTGAGCGGCGACGCGACGGGCTCCACCTCGTCGATGTGCATGCCCAGCATCGCCGCCACCCCAAAGTGGTCGGACAGCGGATACATGTCAGACTCCGCGTCAGAGGCCTTCTTGATGTGGCCACTCGCGGCGTTGGTGGCGCTGCTGCGCCGGCGGCCGGTGATCAGCTGGTGCCACACCGAGCCCCACCACGTCGGCTGCGGTGGCACGTACACCTCGTTGCGGGTGAAGATGACAAGGCCGTTTGGTTGGTTGTGGACGTGTCGCGGGTACGCCGGCTCGACATCCGGGCAGCTCGAGAAATCGCGCAGGGCGAAGGCAGGGCGTGAGAAAAAGATGTGGTCGATCTGCGAGGGGATGTCCGCCTCCAGCTTCAGCAGCTTGAAGTACGACGTCTTCATGGTGTTGAAGGCGTTGCGGTTCGAGAAGGTGAAGAGGCGCAGGCCCTGATCCCGCTCCACCTCATTCGTTGCCGCGTCCAGCAGCGCGCGTGGCGGGGGGAGGACGGAGCGCATGTCGTAGCCGTGCTTCTTCAGCAAGATCAGCATCATCTGCACCTCGAGGGAGCGTTGCGAGCAGTTGAAGTCACCACCGATGATGACGCGGTCGGTGGGGCGTGAGGTGCTGAGGATCAAATTTGCAAAGGAAATAGCCTGGGAGATGCGGTAGGGCAGGTAGCGTTCCTGCTTCCACGACGGCAACTGGCTCACCTTCTGATAGATGGCCACGAGGTGCGTCGTGTAAAAAATGACTTCCTGCAGCGACACGGCGTCGCCGTTCTCGCCACCAGGCACCGGCACCTGCACACGCACCATTGCAGCTCCCTTGTTGGCGAAGAAGTCACCGTGCAGGACCATCTCCGGGTAGCCCTGCAGCGGGAAGGTGTGGAAGAACGCCTGCTTGATCGGGTAGCGCGAGATCACGGCGCAGCCGGAGCCGTAGAAGGAGCTGCGGAAGCGGCGGAAGTAGTACTGCTCCTGCACATCCTCTGGGGCACTCCGGTAGATGAGGTCGAAGTCCGCCGGCGAGAACTGTTCCTGCAGCAGCAGGATGTCGTAGTTGCGGATCTTCGAGGCGAAGACTTTCATGCGCGCCTCGCGCATCTTCGAATTGAAGATGCCCCACAAGTTGAAGGTGGCCACGCGCAGCGGCACTTCATCGGACAGCGGCATTTGGGCCATCGTGTGTGTGTGTGTATTGCTTAACTTCGTTTTGTTGTTGTTGTTGTTGTTGTGGGAGTGTGGGGGTGTATGTTCTGCGTTTCGTTGAAATCGTTCAAGTAAACAGAGCCCAAACAACAAAGGAGAGAGAAAGAAAACGGAGTGTTAACCGAAAGTCAATAGAGCTTGAAGTGCAATAAATAAAAAAAAAGAGCAAGAGTTTTTTTTCTTTTCTTTTGATATAGTCGTCGTTGAGTTGCACTACAATAAGATGTGCACAGTATAAAAGGCGACAGAAATGAAAAAACTGGAAAGGCCGGCAGTTGCTGTGAATCTTCGGGGAGAGAAGAAAAAACAGAATACACAGCTGATGACAGAAGGGGGTGTAGAGGCGTAAAAAGGAATTCGATTTACGCAATGCTATTCTACAAGATAGGGAATGAGACAAACCTGTGCATCAGCGACCGAGCAACAAAACAGTGAACAACGGAGGAGGAGAAGAGAAAAGTCGAACCGAAAAAGAGTGGCATCAAGCAGCAGGTGAAAATGCTAAGAAAAAAAGAAAAGAAATCATGCATTCACGCACCGTTGGCCGAGGTTTAAGTAAAGTGAAACCTGTGAAGACGAGCATGACGACACTCCTGACGTGCACAACTTGCTTCGTTGCGTGCGTGCCAGCACTGAACCGCCGCTTTCCTTGCTATTCTTTTTTTTCTTCTTTCTTTTAGTGTAATCATTTCGGTAAGTGGTGGGATTTTTACAATAAAAGAAACGCAACAAGAAAAAAGAAAAAAAAGAGGGAGGACGCACTATGTTATGTAGTGAGAGGGCCTTGAAAAGGCTTCTCGCAGTTCTCTGTCAATTCCCTATGGCGGGGATCGAGCAAAATGCAATCGCGTCGGCTTATATATATACAATGCTCACATGGGATGGTATTACTGTAGCACATCTT